>PVIR01018662.1:0-25342 GCA_004026965.1 Petromus typicus | reverse complement strand
AACCCTAAGGTTTAGGAAGGCAAAGCATTGTTATCAATTTCAAGTGGAAGGGGAAGGAAGCTCAGAGAAGTTGAGGATCACCCGGCCCACTTAACTAGAAAGTGACCAAATTTGCATTTCATTTATCTATTCCCACCTTTGGTGTTCTTATCCACAACGCATGTCATTGCGATCTGTCACAATACACACGGGGTGTCATGGATAAATATGGTGTTTGCTAAGTTATTCACCAAGATATAGAAGGATGACACAAGTAAAATTCCGATTTTTCAGTACATGTATATGATCAATTATTATAGCCCATTTGAAATAACTTTATAAATTAATTTATCTGAAATGCTCCAAGAAGATTTCTCATTAAGGAAAACTCTAAGTATAAATCCTTTTTGGAAACAAAATTTCTTTTCTCAATAATAAACATTCGTAGGGAACTATAGTTTCATGCCTACAATCTTTTCACAGAAAAAAGATCAATGGTACATTTTGACATAGATTAATTCAGTAGACAACAAAGACCAAGCAAGCCCCAAGTTTTTGTTTAAATGAAAATATGATTTTATTCTCTTACTCTTCTATCTTTGGGAGGCAGTTACAGGTTAAATCAACCTTGATTCTTATGTGTTTATCTCTAAAGATGATGATAGCAGCTGGTAGTTATGGAAATGAGATTAATAACTCTTGTTGACCAGAATCAAAGATGCCAGGTGAGCTTTATTAGGACATTCCGTTCCATATTTCAAAATTCAAATCAGCAGAAAAGATAGCCAATGTTGTTTCCTTATGAAAATGAAGAGCAAGTCAAGGCTCCCTTGGATGGGAGCATTTAATATCACTGAAGGAGGAAAGAGGATGGGATAGACAGCTGGCCAGGTAAGAAATGAAGATTGTTTTGTAAGGCAAAGCTGTTTCCTCAGACAAACTTTCCTTGTGGGTTTAATTAGTAAAATCTTTGCTCCATAGTGATGAGATCTATCCGAAGTTTCCTCACTCCCTGAAAGAACACGACACATCAGGAACAAAGGACATCAACTGAGATCCCTTTCACGTGTGTTTCTTTCCTTACCATTGCAGAAAAGTAGAGTCACTCAGGACAACGTGTACAAGTGTACAGAGCTGACAGAGACTACGTCGTTCGTGGAATGTACTCAGTCCATGGCTCGATTTGCCCACTTCCAGAATTTGAAACTAAGACGCAACGTGAGTGTGTTAAACGAGACAGATGATGAGAATTACCCTTATGAAAATGAGGAGAATGTTTATGGAAAATTCACAGAATAGGTTAGACTATTTCTGCCAGCTACAAAGATTGTTTACAAAAGGAAACTGAAAATAACATGGCCTATCCTTGCCAATTTTCCTGGGAAGTGGAGTCATATATTGACTATTTCCCTAAAAGGAAAGTAAAGAGAAGTTAGTTTCCATTACTAGCTCTTCATTGATTTATTAGATTCTTACACACTAACTCATCAAACTCTGATTATTTTGTGTTTATTTCTCAATAGGTTATAATTGAATAATATAATTGTTAGTAATATAATTTATCACGACCACAAAAACAATGGGAGAATTAATAAAGTATTAGTTTTTGAAAGCTTGGAACACACTGTGATTCTGCTGTTTTTATTTTGGCAAATAAAGTAAACAAATGAGTAAGTAAAGTATTGTAGATCTCTACTGTTTAATTTTTGTTAATCTCTAGCAGTTGCGAGTATTTATCAGATTCCCCCCTTTATTCTTTTTCAAAAATCAAATCAGCTGAAGAGATACCTAATCTTGTTTGTACAAGAAAAATAGCTAATCAAGGTGCAGCTTCCATCACATTTTGTTTAAACACATCTTACTCTGGTAAACTAAAAATTATTGTAAGATTTTCCCAAAGGTATTTATATTGTTTTCCTTTCAGAAAAGTTTCACAGTCCAGTTACCATTTCTAGTCAAGGTATCCTATAATTAAACTTACTGAATAAATAATAATGTCTATTTTCAATTAAAAACTTGGAATTTGTACAAAGTTTTATAGATGTGGACAATCAAAAGGGGTAGGTTTCATTAAAAGTCTTCCAGCTACAAAGTGAAAGGCTATTCTTACAATTACTTGTAATTTAATATTTAAAGGAAAATCTATTATGCACTTTAGCGCTAAACAGTATCGTTTCATTGAATCATTTTGTACATCATATTTTATTTCTAAATAAACACGACACAATAGTTTTAGATAAAATCTGATTATATTGTTAAATTTTTAAAATAACATCATGAGGGCTATTTTAATAAATCTGTGACTGAAATAGTACTTTGAAGTTGATTTGTAGTAGAAAAGTTTTAACTATGTGTTTGTGAGGTTTACGGAATGAGAGTGTCCAGGGCTCCCTGTCCTGGGTTGTCCAGAATGGAGAACTGACCTCTCACGTCAAGGTTGGGGTGACTGCTGCAAAGACAATCGGAAAGAACCAAAGAAGGTGTTCTGACGTGGTTCCCTACCTCTGATGGAATATTCCAGATCCATTCACAAAAAACCTAACCATCTATGGTGAAATTTCATGATAGCCCCAAATTTAATGAGCTCTATGAAAAGTAGGATGAAACGAATTTTGTTTTAAGATCAACAATTTTAATGCAATTTACAGTGTCATAAATTCAATGTTATATTTTGAAATAGACTTTTAATACCTTTTCTATTAAGGGTGAATATTTTGCTTCTGAGCATCATTTCTTTCTGTTATTTTTAGGTTCTGCTTTGTGCTGGATATTCTCGGCGGTGCTCTGGATTACTTAGGAGTAATTCAGAAAACAATTTAAATTTTTAAGTGTTCAAGCATTTGAAAGTCCACAATGGGGCAAAATGGTTTCCACAGAATACTTACTAATGTAAAGAATTAAAACAAATTTTTTTAAAAAATTAAAAAGAAATCTAGATTTTTTTTGGCCAAAGATTTTATGCTGTTCCTGATGTATAATATCAGGAAAAACGTTTCCTATTAACCACATGCTTTAAATTTTTAAGTATCACTTAAAAGTCTTCATAGGACCTTACATTTCACATACAGCTATTTTTAATGCAGCATGAAATTATATGATTTTGGTAATATATGTCAAAATGCTATAGTTTGTATAGAATCAGAAACAAGTTTGTTATTCACGGGTTTTTATTCGGTGATACATCATATCAAGAATTAGAAAACGTGTTTGTAATTTATTTCTATTTTAATTCATTGCATTTTAGCCAATTAAATTTTTTTCCTTTGGAAAATTATACAACTATATAACAAAATAGATTGTTTTCATGTAACTGATATTCACGAAATTTATGTCACCATCCAAGAGAGAGCCATTGTCTAAAAACTCAAAGCAGGCAACTTGACCTTTATGCCATATCTTTATATTTGCAAAAAATAATGCCACTTTTTGAATTTCAGAGCTCACAAATTCTGAATCTTTTCGACAAATGTAATGTTCCAAGTTTTAAAAGACCAATACATACTTTTCCTCTAGTTAATCAGAGGTGATGGTTTGACATACAATTTTTTCATCTTTTATTCTTCAGAATTCTTTATTATTCAAAGCTAGAATTCACCAATTCCCTTAAATCAGAGATCAATAACTAAATTCGAATGTATTTTCATGACACATTGCAATCTGCAGGACTTTTACAGGCAATCCCTAATTTTTAGAGGCGGTATACAGTGCAAGCTTTCCAAGTTGGTACTTGTAAACGAAAAAGCAAAGGCCAGTGGAGGAAATCCTGTTCCAGGTTTTCCGGCGGTCCGTGTGATTGACACATGATATCACTGGAGGCGTGTCCTGCAGTGGAGGTGGAGGTGACGGCGAGGAGCTGAAATTCTGCGGAACCCGAGTGGGATCGCTCCGTGAGGCACGCTGTGGCTTGCGGAGTGATAGCGGCAGACAGAACTCCATGCGCTGGATAAGGAACAGCTGCAGTGGCTGTCCATGTGCCTGAAAAGCAATTTCCAATCTTTGCATTAGGTAAGAACCGTTTCCTTCCTTCCCTTCCGTAGACATTTTAGGAAAGATAGGTGAGAAATGTTTGCTTTTGCACGCAACTAACATTTCTTTGAACTAGCTTTAGAGCTAAGGTTACTGATTACACTTCAAAACACGAGCAGCATTCCCTTACCTAAATGTTACCTTTGACCGCTTAAAATTAAAAGAGGCAGGGTCCCTTTCACTTTTTTCCATATCCGGACAGTAACAAGTTTTCAAGTCTGTGAACGATCGGATGTGTGAGATGGCATTTACGCAGAAGAGGGGAGAGCCCTCAGCAAGTGTACCAGATGCGTGTTTGTTTAGGCATTGTTGGAGACCGAGTATCTGGCGAAGTAATGGTTTAAAACCTGAATTTCTCGTCTCTGCGTATTGATTTCCAATGCGCAGAGGCGTTCCTCGGCATTCCAAGGGGCCAAAGCACTTCGGCAAAAACGTGCAAGACTGCATGTTACTTGGGTTCGCTGGTGACACGCCGACTGTGCGCTGGCCTGTCGATCATCAGGGGCAGCAACAGGCGGCCCAGGGCAGCGGCTGCGGGCTCCGCGGGCTGCGGGCGGCGGGGCGCGCGGCGCGTCCCGGCGCCTGGAGAGAAAGGAAATATCAAGTGTTTTTATCTCTCTCTGATCATCCGTAGCGGGCGCCTCCGCCGCGGAACTGCAGGTCGGAGTACAGAGAGTGCGCGCTGCCGGGCAGAGGCGAACCTGCAGGAGACGCCGCGTCCCCGCGTGCTCAGCGTGCGCAGTCGGGAGAGCGCCTGGCCCGCGCGGGGACCTGGGACGACGCCCGCCCGCCCGCCCCTTTCCGAGGAGGACCCCAAACTTCGCTCCCTACACCCCCTCTCCCACCCGGCAGCGCGGCTTCTGCCTCGCGGGCGCGTGCGCCGGGGTCCTGCCGAGGCCTGCGCAGCCCGGGACCCAACGGCCGACACCGGTTCGAGCCCAGCCCCGGGCGCCGCCGAGTCTCGGACGCTCGTGACGTGGATTTTCAGCCTTTGGGAGGCCGCCGCCCCTTCTCTCCCTCCAGGCGCGGAGCGACTGGAGCCCGCGGAGTCCGCGTTCGAGCCCACTGTGCTGCCTCGCGCGCCCAGCCGCGCGCTCCGCTGAGGAACGCGGAGAGCCCCGGAGGGTCGCGCGTCTGTGACTGCATCTCGCAGGGCCGCAGGCGGGAAGCCCCCAGGTGGATGTTCCTGAGCGGCGCGGGGCCGCGGGAGACCTGCCCTCCGCAGCCGCAAAGGGGCCGCGGGCCGACTCGTCGCCGCTCGGGCGATGCCTCCGCGTCCTCCCCGCCGCGGTTGATGCGGCGCGGGCACGCGGCCGCCCGCACCGGGACGTGGGCCGGCGCGCACGGCTGGGGCCGCCGCCTGCGCTTGGGCCTAGGTGAGTGCGCGGCGGGCACGGGAACGGGAACGGGCGCGGGCACGGGCACGGGCACGGGCGGGCGGGCGGGGCTGCGCGCGGCAGGTGCGGGCGCCGCGGGGGGAGGGGAAGCGGCGGCCTGGGCGCCGGGCTGACCCTCCAGGGTCCCGCCGGCCGCGGCTGCCTAGAGCTGGGGCGCGGGGGCGTGGGGGGCAGTCCTCTCCTCCGAGAGGTGGCTCGGCGTGGGCCTCGAGTGTCCCGGGAGGCGGCGCGTGCCAGCCGTGAGGAGCGCCCCGGACCCGCCCGCGCCCCCCCCCGGTCCCGCCCGCGCCCCCGCTCCGCCTCAGCCAGCCCTTGTGGAGAGCGCGGCCGGGCCAGCCCGGCGAGGGAGGGAGAGGGCGCTGCCACTTTAAAAATGGGGAAGTCCGCCCTCCTGAGGTAATGGTAACCTCCGCCTCCTCCCTCCTCCTGCTCGAGAGAGAAAACTTGTTTTCATTCATAACTTTTTCCTTTTCCTTCCTCTCCGTCAACTATTTATTCACCGCTGCTCCGCGCGGATTGCAGAGGGCGCCGCGCTCCCGTCGTAACTCGCAATGTGGAGACGCTCGCCCGCGCCCCTGATCCGGCTCGCTTCTCCCCGGCCCTCCAAGAATCAAGCTTTTCCTTTAAAGGATAGACTTCTTTTTTAAAATAATTTGACTTATAATCCGCCGAGCCGTGGCCTTGCTTCTGGCGGCCGCGTGCACGGGGAAGGCGCGTTAGGATCCGACTCGAGCCTGGTTGGGCGACGCGGAAAAGCGTGTCCGGAGCCGCGGAGGTGCTTAGCGTGTGATGAGATTGTCCGGAAAGGTATTGGACTCTTCCTTCTCGTCTTTCATGTGAGCGTGCTTGGAGGTAGATCGAGGACTTGTCATTGGTTTAAGATAGATTTTTCTTCGACTTAGAGGTGGCGAATTTTCTTTGCTATGTTTGCCTGGCGATTTAATTTACCAGCCAGCGTGAGCTTCGTTAAGCGTCTTGTGTGAAATGCGAAATGAAGTTGTGCCTGGTGGTTTTGATTATACTCGCCAGGTTTTTTTCCCACCGGTTTTCCTTTTTCTTTCTGTGGAATCTGACTTAGTACCTTTAAATATCCTTTGCTTTTAAAGCAGTTTGTTGGTAAGTGTTTGGTGAGAAGGAATGATGGGGTGTGGGAGTGTAAAGGAATCGGTGGTTTGAAAGATTTTAAGTCCTTGAAGGAGCCCTAGGACTAAACGCGGCAGGTTATGATATGTTTCTTTTCCTCGCGTGCAGAGAGGGTAGGATGGAGAGGGAACCCCAAGAAGTTAACATCTAAGGCAGTCTGGAGACAGTAGTTAGTAGTTAATGGGTTTCTTTCAGACAGTGATTTCTGGTGCAGAGTACTAGTGGAGCTGAGCTTTTTTTTTTTCTTTTTCAATCTTGAGTTGCATCTGTAGACTAGAAGGAATTTGTGTGAAATATATTCTAATCTATGGACTGTAAATGAAAACTTTTTTTGTATTTGGTCATTTGTTTTATGAATAATACATTATAAATTAGAAGTAACTTACTGGTTTAGAAATGTGCTTATTTCATACCAGGATATTAGTGAACTTACTACAAGAAGTACATTGATTCACAATTCTTGGTGCTTTTGAAAATCAAGGTCTGTCATATGAGTAGATTTTTCTTTAGAGGAAATAAGAGATAATTACAACAGCCAAAATTTCCCCACGCTGCTTTGAAGGCCTAACACTTGTGCATGAAAGTTGTCTTGTTATAAGAGTGTGCTCTGATTTAAGCTTTTAAGAGTCATTTCACGATTTGAAATATGAGTACTCTGTTATTCACAGAATGGTACAGTGACCTGCATGTGCGATAGTGCCTATAAGACACTAAGAACTATTAAGTTTCTCACACGTTTCTTTGCTTTCCACAGATAAGTAATGAGGTAGCTTAGAATTCTGATTTCTACTGAAAATGACCTTTTATTTTGAGATTCCATTTTGATATGGAATGTTTTAAATTTTTTGGAAAGTGGCTTGGTTAACTTCCTCATCCTTAATCTAAAGCTTGTAACACTGTCCAGATAATGAGGCAACAGCACCAAAGCCGTTCTGGAGTTTTAAAAACCTGTGGACATTTTCCTTTGTAAGAACTGACAGTGACCTTTCTTTAGATGAGCGCTATTGCAGGCTTGGATTCAGCATTCCCTACAGAGGCATATTTATTTAAATTTCTGTTAGGTTTGTGGATAGGGAGACATTACTTTCCTCTGGATTCTACTTTTGGAAAGCTAGAAAAACTTCGGATTTTCATGGCATGGGGGTCTCTTGCTTACATTCTTCTTGGATGATGTGGGCCACAGCCGCTCTTGGAATTGGACTTTGGCCAGGACCCCAGCATCACTGTAATCCGCTGATGAAGGAGATCATTACCAGGTGGTTGAGGCAATTTGTGACTTGACAAGATTTCCTCCCTCCCCAAAATGCTTCCTGTCATTTATTCTGTTTCTCCCTCGGTTCTGTTTTGGTTGTTTTCATATTTGGTTTCTCTTTTAGGGTTTCAGATGCATGCCAGGTTTCCACTGATTGCCAGAATTCGAGATCACTACACATGGATCCCCAAAGTCAACATGGCAGTGGCAGTTCGTTAGTTGTGATCCAGCAGCCTTCTTTGGATAGCCGTCCGAGATTAGACTATGAGAGAGAGCTTCAGCCTGCTGCTATTCTGTCCTTAGATCAGATTAAGGCCATCAGAGGTAGCAATGAGTACACAGAAGGACCCTCAGTGGTGAAAAGACCTGCTCCACGGACAGCACCCAGACAAGAGAAGCATGAACGGACTCATGAAATAATTCCGATTAATGTGAATAACAACTATGAGCATAGACCTACAAGCCACCTGGGACATGTAGGGCTCCCAAGTAATGCCAGGGGCCCCATTTTGAGCAGATCGACCAGCACCGGAAGTGCAGCCAGTTCTGGGAGCAACAGCAGTGCCTCCTCTGAGCAGGGGCTGTTGGGAAGATCACCACCAACCAGACCACTTCCTGGTCACCGATCAGAAAGGGCCATCCGGACCCAACCCAAACAGCTGCTGGTGGATGACTTGAAAGGTTCCTTGAAAGAGGACCTGACACAGCACAAGTTCATTTGTGAACAGTGTGGGAAGTGCAAGTGTGGCGAATGCACAGCTCCTAGGACCCTGCCCTCCTGTTTGGCCTGCAATCGGCAATGCCTGTGCTCTGCTGAGAGCATGGTGGAATATGGGACCTGCATGTGCTTAGTGAAGGGCATCTTCTACCACTGCTCCAATGACGACGAAGGGGATTCTTATTCGGATAACCCTTGCTCCTGTTCACAGTCACACTGCTGCTCGAGATACCTATGCATGGGAGCCATGTCTTTGTTTTTACCTTGCTTACTCTGCTACCCTCCTGCGAAGGGATGCCTGAAGCTGTGCAGGGGGTGCTACGACTGGATTCATCGCCCAGGGTGCAGGTGTAAGAACTCCAACACTGTGTACTGTAAGCTGGAAAGCTCCCCTTCCCGGGGCCAGGGGAAACCGTCATGATTTCTGGAGGTGGGCTGGACCTCCTAAACTTCTAGCTTTCCAGCTGAGGCTGTTAAATACTATTAGTTACTGATTTTCTTTTCTTGAGAGTTTTCCCCTGTTCCATGCCTTCTCTTCCCCTGTTCCCAGAGTTTGACTTCCGGATTTTACTCTCCTCTCTCCTGGACGATCTTCTCTGAGAGTGGACTGTGACACTGCACCTGGCTCCCACTTGGGACAAGAGCCTTTGTCATCCATTTGAGAGAGTTTTGAGAGTGGGCTTTTGTGTGGCCTCTTTGTTCCGCAGGCAACTTTCCAAAGTTGTGTACATGAATATAAGACACCTACTCAGACTGCAGGATTTAGAGCTGTTTTTCATTGGATACTGTGGGAGCAGGGAAATTGGTTTTCAAAGAAGCAACTGTTTAATTGCTTACATAAGCTATGTATTAAATCTATCTCCAATTAGAGCTGTCTTCCTAGCATTGGACCAGTAAATAGAATGGGAGAATATATTTTTGTTATAACATAAAAATTTTCCTTTAACCACTGCCCTCTTTTTTTTTTTTTGTCCCTCTGAGTTCTGTCCTCAATTTTGGCATTGCTTTCCTCTGGAGATGCCAGCTGGTGCCCCTTCCCTTTCCTTCTGTGTACTTTTAGATGGAAGTCTTCACATTGGAGACATACTGTTTGTAACTTGTTCGTTCCTATTCTAGCTTTCGTGTTCGTGAAGGACTCAACCACCTTCCTTTTGTACTCCATGCTCGTCACCAAATTTTTGTTGTTGTTGAGGGCACTTGGATAACTGAGGGTGAAATTTATAGCAGATCAGTCTTGAAGTGTCACAGAACTATGCTGCCTGGTGATCCTGGCTACTTAATGGTCCTTTTGGCCCCTTGGTTAGTTAACAGCTGAGTAATCCTAATCTCTTCTGTATTTTCATTGCCTTAAACCACAAATTGTGGTGCTTTTTGTATATTTTATGTATAAACCACAAAGTTGAATTCTGACTATTTTTAAGACAAAAATCTGTTAAACTTTTTTATTGTAAAGAATATTTATTATGCGGATCTCTATTATTTTATGATATTTATTGCAAAAGACTGTTGAAATGTACTCATGTCTGAATATAACTATCAGTACTTAACGGAAAATAAGGTGACACGAAGAAAGTACATATGTTAACTATAATGCAGAAAATATATTAATTAATGAAACTGCCTCCTGATTTCTTCATTTATTTGTATTAAGGTAATTTTATTTGTTTTGACTTATTTTCATGCACACCCATTTTATTTTTTTCCTTCAGATATTAAATTTAGATACTGGTAGTCTAAATTATAATAAGCTGGAGATTCCCTGGAAATCTGTTAATGTTAAAACATTTTAACTTAGTGAGTTAAAATGTTGAAATCCAAACTTATTTCATTGACTGCCCAAGTGAATTAATTTCTAGAGTGGAAAAGCTTTCCAAAGTTTTGTAATAGTAACCATTACTCCCACTTTGGCTATTTTGTAAGATTGGCATTTTATTTACATCATAGTTTTTTTAAATGGGACATACCCATAAATTTTAACAAGTGTATAGCTTAACTATCTTGGGTTAGAAGTTGTTCTTCCTCTGAAAGACTTAAAAGGAATTCAGTTCTGTGGACATGCTAGGAGTCTCTGGTATTATCATTTCAGTCAAACATTTTGGAAGCTAGAGTAGACCAAGGGAAATAGCTTACATTGTCAGAGTTTTTTTTTTTTTTTTAAATTCCTGTCCCTCCTTTTAAATTTCCTTTAATAAGTACTCAGTATGATCTGATCAAGTTGCAATTCTTGTCCAGTGGAGTAAAAAGTCTCCTACCCCATAGCTAGGATCTTTGGCTCTGATAAAATTCAAATGATACTGTCAACATTTATTTACATTTCGTAGTAACTGTTTACATTTGAAAGTAGGATGTTAACATAATTTGAACTTAGTTTATCAAACTTCTTCTGCAGCTTTTTGTTTTGGTCATTGCTCATAGACGATCTACTATTTTAGTAGTATTTGTTCTTTATATATAACCTTTGCCCCTGCTTTACACAGCCAGGATATAATTAGTAGAAACAAGTAATAATGCTTTTCTGTCAAGCCATTGAATGTGTTGGTGGGCAGCAGGACATTTGATAAATGTTTTCTCTGTCTTGAAAGTATAATTTTCTTATTGAATGTTTGCTTTCAAAGGCGACTTCATAATCTATACTGTTTTAAAACATGAACTTGAGTATTTTCCTCTCATGCTCAAGTTATGTGATGTTATCGCTGATCTCTTCCTATTTACAGTATTTCCTTGAGATTTGGCTCATTAGTGAAGTATATATACATAAGCTCCCTCAAAATACTGTGTGGTTTTTCCTGTTAGTATTCAGATACTTGGTATAATTAGGAGCGGGTGGGAGAGGTAGGTGTCTGTAGCTATAATAACCAAACTAAGAGCAGTAGCTTTTATTGAAAGAAATGTATAACTTTTATAAGAATGAGGTATGCTGCTGTAGAGTTTCGACTCTTGGTTATATGGAGAATTCATTAATGTGATGTTGAGATGGTGGTCTGCTGCTCCGAGGGCTTTGTACCTACGCTGGCATAGTATCAGGACTGCACTTGCAAGTAACAGTGGGTTAGAGGTTCACTTTTCAAAGAGGCTTGTCAGGTAACAAAGCATAAGCACTTTGATTCAATACTTCTTCCCCTGTGATGGTTTAAACCTGGGGGAAGATAAATATTAGGGTGTGTCCTGAGTGCTTAAGAGTGGTAGGCTTTTGAACCTAATGTGGATCACCATTTAAAGTGTTAACTAAGGCTGTGAAAGAGCTGAACTTTCCTACGGTACTACTGTCGTTTGTTTAATACAGTACTGCTAAATGAGAAATGACATACCAATAGACAGCAGACTACACATTGGTTCCTTGTTCCCCCACCAGTACTGCCTGACAGAATGGATGTTTCTGTTGAATGGTTTCTTTCTACTGCTAATTTTTACATTTCAAAGAAGTCTTACTTACTTAGATAATCTAATTGTGAATAAAACCAATACAGGATTTCTATAATTGAGTAGTTTCCTGTTAACAGAGTTTATAAAATGTAATGTAGCCAGGAAATGAAAACTGACAAAGTGGGTATGTTTTCTTTTTGTGAAGGCCTAAGGTGAATCTTTATGTTGAAGGATTATTATATTTAGACACTCTATATTTAGTGTTATAATTAGCATATAATTTTCAAAATCCAAACCATAGATTATTCCAGTTTTTATTTAGCAAAAACAAAGAAACTGGTTGTTAAAGTGAAAGGAAATGAGTTAAAAAGTTAAGTTTTATCCTAGAATTGACATTGGAACCAAATTCAGAGGACTAATTCCCTGAGGATTGATTTAATTTTTTAAAAGTATCTCCTTTTCCTAATTATTTCCTTTTTAAAATAGTGACATACTTTCATGGCACATTTTATATATAGGTTTTATACAAAAAAATCTTTTGAAACATTGAAATACTAAACAAAAAGCAATGTTCTCATTTTAAACTCTATCCAACCTCCCACCATACATTTTGAGTTTTAACAGAGTTTGCTGCTTTTAAACATCTTAAAAACAAAACTTTAAATTCTTTTGGCCAGTTAATTGATATTTTACCAACTAGATAAAGTAGCTTATACTTAGTTACTGTTTCTCATATTCTCTTATTATTATGCCATTTTGCTATTTCTTTATTGAAAACCTGCTACCTGTATTATACTATATACATTAGAATTTTAGAGCTAGAAATAGATTTCAGTTTATCTTCATGTTTCTCAACCGTGTATGAAAATAAATGGGCGACTGGTTAAAAATTTTTAGATTCAGAAGTCTGTGTCAGCACTATCAGAAGAATCTCTTGGGGAGGGCCCTGGTATTCTGTATTTTCAAAAAGCTTTGGTGATTTTATCAGGTAATGTTGGAACTGATTCATTCAGCATGATATTTTTAATTTGAGAATGTAAGGGGAAAAAAGGCAGGGCTTGAGAAGATAAACTGCATGATAGCTAGTTTAGGGCTAGAGTGCTTCCATCTGATACAGGATTTGCTTTTTTTAGCAGCCTGCCTAGTGCCTTTTTGCTGCACATTAACCTTTACCATCTCCCTTATCAGAAGGTCTGCCTCATAACTAATTGTAATTTAAGAAAGGTAATGTTATTTTGCTCATACTGTTTGCACAGAGGTATCACAAATAAGTAGTAAATGACTTCATTGCCACTATTTTTCATACATTAATATTAAAATGAACAACTTAGTTGGAAAGGCATGGAGGCACTCCATCCAAGTTTGTATGGTAGTAATAGCACAAATTAATCAGGTTGTGAAAGGTAACTTGGTGTGTAGATTTAAGAACTCATGTGACAGTACTTCTTAATTATTTTTCTGGCATTAGGATTAGTTTGATTATAAAGCTACCCTAAATATTGTTTCTCATATGAAAAAGTTTGATGCTGCCTTTCAAGTGATACCATAATTCTAATTGCAAAAGCTGCGAGAGAACTTACGACTGTTTTGAACGGGGTGTTTAGGTAAAGTATACTGGAAGCCTGATTCACCAGTAGTTCAAGAACTTATTTAGATAAAAGGGTCAGAGAACCATAGTTTTCATATAGAAAGAGATTTAAAGGTCATCTTGTCCTTTAGGGTTGAGAGCTGATGTTTAGAGGAGTTACTTAAGGTCATGACCTAGATGCCAAAATAAACTTCATAAAAGATGACTTGTTGCATATGCATGTGTGGCAAATGGCTGGAAGGAAGGAAGGAGAGGTTGGCTGGGGAGGACAGGGGCTGAATGAAAATTTCGGGTTGATTTGAAAGCACGAACATTGAACATACTTTTTAGAGCAGAGTAGATTAAGGTCAGTCTACAGCCAAAAATACATGTGGCAAATAGAGAAGCCAGACAAAAACTGCTGAGTAAATTTGATATGAGAAAGCTAGGAGCATGCTGAGTTTGGCTAATAGTGGTTCTCAGTCTAATGTGTACTGTAGATTAAAATCACCAGAGAGGAAAAGACACCATCACCAACACTAAGGAAAAGTACACGCACTCCCCCAGACCATTTAGACCAAAATTTCTGTGAATAGGCCTTGGCTTTTGTTTCAGAAACACCCAGGATTGTAAAGCACAGCCAGGCAAGTCACTGAGTTAGATGGTAATCATGTATGGGAAATTGCACGTTAAAATGGCAGAGACTACAGAGGACACATTAGAGGAAGGAAAACAAAGGTCTTAGAGTATCTGGAGAGTAAGTCCAAAGAGATGAATGTCAGAAGTATTGTAGGTTGGAAATTTTAGCATTTTGAAATAATTTCTATATGGGTTTGAGATGAATAACTGAAAATAATGCAAAAGTTTTAGGCCTAGGTAAATGGTATTTTGGTGGTATTTTGGGTGAGTGTGATGAAGCTGTGGGTTCTATTGGGATGAACACATAGAATGCAGGTCGAATTCCACCAGATTGTGCAGAAAAGGTCCCAGAGTTCAAGAGAAGTTGGTGAAGACCTATCCTCATGGGCCTGATAGGAATCGGGACTTAGATCCCTGAAGAAAGGCTGGAATAGATAGCTGGGGACCTACTTACATTTAGGGGTAGATGGAGATTCTAGAGCCAATGGATAGATGGGATGACTATGGAAGCGGAAGTAAGAGGTGGGTATATTACTGAGCCTTTCGAGAGATTCTCAGAGTGGAAATGATGAATCAAATGTTCAGGCTGCTCCAGACTTCCAGTTAAATTTGGTGAGCAGTGTTCAGGTGAAGTTGTAACTAAAACCAGATCGCCTAACATGACACAAGAGGATAGTAAGGATGCACAGGTCACCCCTGTAGGCTGTTGGGCTTGAGAGTCTTTAGAGTAACGGCCAGGAGCCCCTTTTGGAAGGAAGACAGCAAGGACAGTGGGAAGGAAGAAATGGGACAGGGACCAGGTGAAGGACACCATCCTACGAGGAGGACAGACAGGAAGAGGAAACGGAGAGCTCTGACCTTGGCAAGGACTGTTTCATTCACATATATCCTGGATATGTGCAGAGCAAGAAGAGAAGAAAAAACGATGCAATGGAACTGAAATAGAGTGATGAGCTGTTCCCAGTTAAGACTCGCGCTGGACCACAGCTGCTTTGGAGAGTGGGTGTGGAATAGCTAGAGATGGAGGCTAGCATGGCTGGCGGGGTATGAAAGAGAGAAATGGGAAAGACAGGGCGGGAGGGACCTCTGCTCACGTGGAACGGGATATTTAGTTGCTCAGGTATTCTTATTGTATATCAATATTATATATTATTATCTGGACAGTCGTTGGTGTTGGTTAGAGGAATAGGTAAGGCAGAGCGTGTTGCCTGAGCACGGGAGTCCAGAGGTTTAGGGTAGTAGCCTGACTGTTTACTAAAATGAGTAGAGGATGGATAAAAGTTCCAGAAAGACTCGCAGCTGAGGACAGGAGCGTTTTCAAGTGAAGGTATCAATGCTGAAGACTTGGGAGGTTACTCTGTGCTAAAAGGTGACTGAGGTGAAAGGTGTTGGAAATATTTGGAGCCAACGAGGGAAGTGGAGGTAAAAAACAGAAGCTGATGTTTAGAAGAGTGGTTGTTTTACATACTGAAATGCCAGTGGGGAAGATGGAGAAGAAAATCTAGAAGTTAGTGTTTATGTTTACAAAAGATATTTTTAGATATTTTTACTTGTTTTTAAGCTAATGGATTATAAATTAAGTAATTAAGATCTGATAAAATTAAGGTTTCTTAAGGAATAATATTAATCAAGAATGAACCAGGGGGGCCAGGGATTTAGCTCAGTGCTTCCAGCGCCTGCCTTACAAGTACAAAGGCCCAGGTTACATCCCCAGTAACCACATACAGCAATGACTCACACCCAGCAGCAATCAGTACCACATGCAACAGTGCCAGGCGTGGTGGCTCATGCCTGTAATCCCAGCACTGGGGAGGCAGAGGCAAGAGGATTGCTGTGAGTTCAAGGCTGAGCTCAGGGCCAGCCTGAACTATAAAAAGTAAGACTCTGTCTCAAAGAAAAAAAAAAAAAAGACTAGGGGATTAGAATTTATTACAAATGTAATATGCTCCATTTATAGCAAAAATCATCTTTTGCATGCTATTAAAGAAAGAACATATCTTCCTGAAAGTCGATTGACTAGTCAGTGTAGCCCAAATAATCCCGAGAGCCAGAAGACCTGCTTTCTGCATTCCTTCCTTAAGCTTCTGTGCATTTCCCAGGCGTTTCAGGAAGCAAAGAGTTCAGGTCCAAAATTCTAGTCGTGCTGTTCATATGTTACAGATTTTCAGTAGAAGCTGTGAGTACACTTGTATCCTTAGCAAATACATCTTAGTTTTCTGGGACACCCAGAATCTGCCTCCTACTGCACATTTAGAGAGACTTGTTTTTACACAGAAAGCCACTGGTGTCCAGGGACTTTCTGATTTAGCTGGTTGCTTTGTGGGTTTGGAATTGCCTGTAATTTCTCCCTGTGTATCTGCCTTTGGTCATTTTTTGGTTTTGTTCTTTAGTACCAGAGGCACAATTCAATTGGAGAAGATAAAAGAAAATAAAAATACTAAAATTTATTATTTAAATTTTCTGTCTAGTCTTGGAAGAACGATCATTACAGTGCAGGAAGAGCCCACCAAGTATCTATTGTTGATAGACCTGGTAGAGTTATGCTTGGAAGCTTCAGAATGGAGGCAGGTATGGTGGCACACTCCTGTAGACTCAGCCCCCTGGAAGCCTGAGGCAGGAAGACTGCAAGTTGTACAAGCCCAGCCGAGGCAGTTTGTTTAGTTAGAGCTTGTTTCAAAATAAAAAGTTACAAAAGAGAAAAAAGACTGGAGAACTAGCTCAATGAGAAGAGCCAGGGTTCAGTTCCCAGTGGCCCCCCCCACAAAAAAACCACTTCAGAATAAAGATAGAAAGATGATGAAATGAATAATCAAGTTAAATTTAGTTTTTGTAGTTTTGGAAACTGTTCTAAAGTCAGTTTCAACCGTTTATCACTTACTCCCGATCTTTGAGTAGCAGTTCCTAACTCTGCAGCAGCAGGCAGTCAGTCTGTGGTCAGGGCAGGAGGGAGTGGCCACAGGGAGAGGGGAGGATGGCCAGCACTTGTGCTTGTTTGGAGTGGAAGTTGCCTGTGGGGAGCAGGGGGTTCAGTGATGGACAGTGTGAATGTTATGTTAAAATGTTCCAGATCCTGGAGCTGCTGAAGAAGGCAGAGACCAGCCGGCCAGGTTTTGCAGTGGCCAGAGCACTTCCTGTGATGGCACGGTGGATGCTGACATCAGGGGAGGGACAGTGGTGAGATGGGAGGAATCTGGGAGATGCACATGGCACTGGGCGAACAACTCACCTGAAAGCAGAGATGCTGGTATGAATGAGATCCGTTAGGGAATGGATATTTACTGTACTGAATATTCCTACAAAGTGCACAGGTCGAAGTACCTTCTTCTCCCTGACTCATATATTTCCTGGTAATGAAACGGACAGAAGCAGGAAGCAAGAAGTCAGAGAAGACAAGCAAAGGCATTGAGAGTCAAGCAGGAACTAAATCACTAATTTATTCTTCTATACCAGTTCCCCAGACTTTCCTGTGTACGCTCAGAAAAGCGAATTGTGGAGCTGAACTTCGCTGTCAGAGATACCAAATCTCAGAATTTTAAATCTCCTAAGTCATCCATTTTTTTCCCCAAATGCCTAATACCATGTTTTCCTTTCTTCCACTACTCACCTCTCACTCAGTCACTTCATTTCAAATCAGTGGAGTATCTTTGTTAAAAGCAAAACAGAGCAACTCTCTGTCGCTTCAGTGTCCTTACTCCTTGTATTTCAGTTTGTGAGTGTCAGAAAGGATGATGATGGCAGAAAAAGGAAGGAGGGCGACTGGAGAATTTATATACTAGGTGCCTGGGAATTAGGGTTATGGAAAAATTTGATGGTGCTCAAAATCCAACCTGGGAGGGACTTTCTGAGCTCCTCAGGCCTGGCATGGTGGTGCAGCTGTAATCCCAGTTCTCAGTCTCAAGCAGGAGCATTGCAAATTCAAGCCCAGCCTGGGCAATTTAGCAATTCAGTGAGAGTTTGTCTCAGAATAAAAAGAGACTGGGAAAGACCCTTTCACTGGAAAGATACTCAGAACTAAAAAGGAAAAAAAAAAAAAGGTACTTAGATTCTTTCATTTATTTTAAAGATAGTTGAACCTTAGAGGGGGAAAATGACTAAATCAAAAATTAAATAGCTAGGCTGGGGATTGAGCTCAGTAGGTTTGGCATCAGCCTTGCAAGCCCAAGGTCCTGAGGTCGATCCCGGTACCACATACCACAATGCTGGGCGTGGTGACTCACACCGGTAATCCCAACACACAGGAGGCCGAGGCAATAGGATTGCTGTGAGTTCAAGGCCAGCCTGGGATACTCAGTGAGCTCAGAGCCAGCCTGAACTACAAAGTGAGATCCTGTCTCTAAATGAATAAATGAATAAATAAATAAATAAATAAATCTATTAGAAAATAGCGTCAATCAAATGGGAAAAGGTGAAAAACACTTTTAAAAACCCTGGACTATGCCTACTGTATAGACCTTGTGTGTACTTACAGTCTGGGAGTTTAAATTACTATTCCTAATTAGAATATATAAGCAGAATAGACTGATGCAATAAAATGCAAATTTTTGCAGTAATTATACAAATGAAGTGCAAAATAATTTTGGTTTTGGTATTGATTTTTTTTTTTTTTTTTTTTAGTGCAGTGCCTGTTGAAGATAGCTTTGGAGTTAAAATTTTTCTACGGTTTATAGGAGGTATGAGGCACATGTAGAGACTTGGAAATGCTCTTTTTGAAAGGTAATCATTATAAAACAGTATGACAAATTTGAGAGAAACTGGCAGTGCATAATTTCAGAAGTTTTACAGAATATGTCAAGTGTGAAAGTCCACACTTCTCACTTTATGTAGATAATGGAATTTTTTCCCTCTTTGGCACTGAATTAGTCACTGTGTAACCCCTTCATTTCTCAAACACTTTAATGGGGGGATCCTCTTGATCCTTAGGGAAAATATGCTTTGTGTGGATTTTAAAATCTGGCAAACTTTGGAAAGAAGAAAAGCAGGCAGTACTGTTGTGGGCAAAAAAGTCTGCTTGAACTTGCCTTTCTTGAAATAAACAAAACCCAACATTCTTTCATAAAGCATTTTTTTCAAAAGTATTTGCCCTCGAGCATTTTTTCCTACTTACCCATGCTTATCTTTCAAAATAAACATTTATTCCTTTCTACTATAGAGCAAGGAAGTTCCTTTGAGGTTATGCCCTACAAACCTATCCAAGCAGTAACTGTCACCTCCTTCCTATGGCATAACAAATGACTAACTCAACCACAGGCCGCTTGGAGCTTCGAGCAAGCAGTGATTTCATGATGGGGGCCGTTCAGATGTTACTACCTATGGGGTAGCTTCTCAAGGGGAAAAAACACACCACCGTATTTCTGTGTGCAAATAAAATTTTGGGTCCTTTTGACCCAATGGAAAATGTGTGTCTGTTAGTGGCTGCCTAGTTGGAATAAGATGATTTACACTTGGAAACATTTGTGTCATTTATCATATGATGTTACTGGCCTACAGCATGACTGCATAACAAATAACCATATTAAAAATTAATCTTTTCCAGTTCATCAGACTGTACGTCTTTTTGAAGCACCACATTTGCTCTTTCCTGCTTGCCCTCTCCTCTCTTCCTGCACTCACTTTTCACATTAAGCACAGGATTAAATTAAAATTGATGCACCAGGTATTTGTGGCTCTGCTCTCAGACTCCAGCTCGCCCTTTCACCCTTCTCCCCTGCTTCTCTGAAACATAAATCTTCTATCCTGAGCAATTGGTTCCCTCCTGGTCCCTGAAATACACCTTCAGATCCAGACTTCAGAAACTCCCTTTGCCTTTTCTAATCCTGTTCTTTCATAGCTCAGTTTAAGCCTTACTTCTCTGATTGGGTCAGGCCACCATAATTTCTCCCGGAAATTCTTTAGTAACAGCATTGTGTAAACTGCTCATTACTTTAATGCTGACTTTTTATTGTTTATGCCTTGTCTCTCCTTCTGTATTATAATTCTTTGAGACAGGAATTATGTTGCAGGTTTAACTGTACCATTAAGTTACTTACCCATAGTAGGCACTTAATAAATATTCATTGATATGTTTTCCTGAATTTTACAATTGAATCATAAAAGCCTGTTTTTGGCTCCTGTTTTTCTGGCCAGGGGAACATACACTACATTAATAAAATTTGTATTTTAATATAATGTGTATCCTGCTTAAAGTCATTTTAGTCTTCAAATATTAAATAGAATTCTTCAGAAAACTATGTCATTTTTTGCTGCAAAGAATTTTGGTAATATTGTGGACTGTGTAAAAATTTCCAGAGTTTTAAGAATTTGGAGGGCCAGGGATTTAGCTCAGTGGTTCCAGCACCTGCCTTGCAAGCACAAGGTCCTGAGTTCAATCCCCGGTAACCACATACAACATTGCCAGGTGTAGTGGCTCATGCTTGTAATCCTAGCACTCAGGAGGCAGAGGCAGGAGGATTGCTGTGAGTTCGAGGTTGGTCTGGGCTACATAATGAGTTCAGGGCCAGTCTGAACTACAAAGAAAGACCTTGTTTAAAAAAACAAAACAACAACAGAATTTTGAGAACTAGGCACCATGACACATGCTTAAAGTCCCAGATGCTTGGAGATTGAGGCAAGAGGATTCCTTTGAGTACATCCTAAGCAATTTAGAGAGACCCTGTCTCAAAATTTAGAAATAAATTGAAAAGCCATGGATATAGGTCAGCCCTTATAGCAGCACAAAGAAAAACAATTACAGCCATCATGTGGAGAAAACTCTTTTGAAGACACAAAATTATCTTACTGTTTACTCAGTATGGTAATGTCCTGAATAGGTAGGCTTCAGGTAAAAGGACCTGGAATAACCTGCACCTTCATTGTTAATCTATTCTTATTTATTCCTGATAAGACCTCTTGGTCTTTCCTGTTAAGAGTCCGAAGTATCCTTAAAATTGACATTGAGCTCATTAGAAATCTTGGAAAAAGCCAGAACGTGTCTTCGCTTCTCAGATACTAATGAATGTTCTTATTCCTGGCTGCTAAACTATAGTTTACTCTTCTTTTTAAACTTGGCATAGAAATGAAACCATTTTTCAAATGTAGTATAAGTATTTCTAGTGGACTTTGGATAGGCCCATGCATAATATTATGTAATCTAATATTATTACATAATTTACAATTGACTATATTATCAAGTCAAAACACTGTTATCAGGAAATATCTTGTATACAGTACTCTGTCCTTGTCTGTGGTCCCCTAGTGAGACAATCGCAGAGGGTCTTGGAATGCCCCCCCCCCAGTAAGGAGGGAGTATTGTACTGAACAAGACATTTTCTGTAAATCCTTAGATTTATCAAATGGGGATTTGGACAGACTTACAAGGAGGGGCCAAGGTATTAGCATAGTTTTATAGATAAGGAAGAAATGTGCTTTTCACACTGATTGATGGCCTCAGGATTAGAGCCTAACCTGCCTAGTGCTATGAGTTCCCTCTGCCCGCTCTCTCCTCCCTGTGCAGCTCTGGGGAGATGAGCCACCGCAGGTGACCGGACAGCAGCGGGTCGTCTGTGACTCCTGCTGTCACATAACATTCGGTGGAGAAATCAGTCTCTATTTTTATACTTGTATTTTACAGAGTTTCAACCGAAATGTGCTGTTGTATGAAGAGAATCTGGCCAGTTTTTGTATTCTGTTCCTGTGGTTTAGAAATACCATTGTTTATAGGGGATGTACATTGGCCAACTACACCAAAGTACATTTAAATTGCTTCTGGTTTTTATTGTTTTAGTGCTGCAGCTCATCAGAACTCACTTCAGCTATCTGTAGTGAACAGTTATTAAATTGCTCCCTTCAACTCTGGCCTGGATTCCAGTTATTAAGCAAGAGGATTCTAATTATGTAGTCTGATTTCGGGGAGAACTGGGAAGCCTCAGTGGAAATGTGAATGATGGGTGTGACTCTCCACGTGGAAGACCCCAGCCGGGTCTCATGGCGCTCTAATTAAAAACCTGTATTTCTGCAGATCTGTTCTGTGGTCCTTGCTGAACAGATCTGCCGAGGGTTTCTGAGGGTGAGTTTTTCAGCAGGAATGCGGGCTTTGTTTCTTTGAATAGTTGAGTGCAGATTAGTGGTATGCCAATTTCCTGTGGCCTTTCAGAGCTGCAATTTGAGCCCTGTTTGCTCCTGGCCCTTGCACAATTGAAAACAATGGGTGACTTCTTTTAGGTTTCACTTCAGGGCTCTTAGGAGCAGGGGAAGTGGCTAAAGCCCTACTTTACAGGTAATTAACAATAGATAACGTTTGCTCTGCAGTTTTTGGAGCCGATAAAAGGTAGAAGAACATATTTGGCTCCTGATTTTGACACCGTGCAGTAGTTTTATGGATACAATAGCTGTCTTAGCATGAGCAAGGTGGCATAGAGTACCTGGGTCACATACATATAGCACAAAACATTTTTATAAAATAGGAGAAAATAATATTAAAACATTGAAGAGTAACCAAAAAACTCTCTTGTAGAGGAACTGTACTTTCAAGACCAACCCTTTTGATTTGGAGTACATTCATTGTATCTGTCTGTATTATAGAAAGGAAACATTTTCATATCTTTATAGACATTTATTCAAGCTAATTTAAGATAAATGCAATACTAGAATTTACCTGCTGGTTGAAATGTTGTCAGCTTAATAAATTTTAGTTCGCCCTCATATTTAATCACTAGACAGCATTCTTACAAAATATCTTAGGTGTGTAATGTGTTGTGGAACACAGTGGGTTCTTGCCCTGTTATCATATCTTTGGTAGCTGGAGGGTATTAATCCTCTGACTAACTAGTATTTTGTAGGCTGTCTGCCCTGCAACATAGTTTGTCCACTTCATGACAAAGCCGGGATCTAGGGGTGCTGACAGACTGCTTACCTCCATCTTACCCAGCCTACTGTGTCCTCCGTGCTGGCCAGAGCAACAGGGTCGAAAGATAGTGACGTCTTTGAACTTACGGAAATGCTGGCACTCTCGCTCTGTCATACATCTACACTTGAAAGGGGTAGGCAGTGTTCTCCATTAACTTGTGAAGACTGAGTCCTTTCTGAGATTCCTCAGCTAACTTATTTTTAGTGTGGCCATGACTCTAACCAGAAGTGGGTGGCTTTTTGTTCCAAGCCACTTCTAACTAGAGACGTGCAAATGTCACCTTACTCATCTGCTCTGGAGAGATGATGACCGTAGAGAAGTCACTTTAGTAGGACATTTGTGTACCGTTTGAAACTAGAGCAGCTCTTTCCGCATGTGCTAGACACCTTCAAGAGTGTTTGAAGCACAGAGGTACACAGCGGCGAAGGAGCCTCGTCAGTTGCTCCTCCCGGAAGCCTTGTTGGGCTCCAGCTCGCGGTCAGCGCTGCCCGCCTGTGTGTGTGTTCCGAGGAAGGGCAGCCGCTCTTGATCTTCACAAACAGCTGGGGCCGAAAACTGCAGCCCCAGCAGCCTGGGCAACCTAGTGACTTAGCAGGCTCTTGTCCGAAAATAAAGCAAAAAAGGACTGGGGTGTAGCTCAGTGTAGTGACAAAAATAAAAATTACACATGAGCTGGCTGGTCATTTCTTTTTAAAGGGCTGAAACATCTGCATGTGTGTGTTCTTTTGCAGCCCTAAAGATAGTACTCAGGGCCTGGAGTGAGCCTCTTAAACACTTCACCACTGAACTCTAGTCCCAGTTCTTACATATATTCTATCTTTGTCGTGTGTGTGTGTGTGTGTGTGTGTGTGTGTGTGTGTGTGTGTGTGTGTGTGTTGAGAATTGAACCCAGAGTCTTTGTGCTGAGGTTTATCCACAGTCCTTTAATTTTTTTTTTTTTTTTGAGACAGTCTTGATAAATTGGCCCGATTAGGCCTGACTGTTGATCCTCCTGCCTCTGCCTCCTCACTAAAGTCTTCTTAATAAAGTGAAGATCATTTGAGAGAACAGAGAAGGGGGAAATCTCAGCTTGTTGTTACTGGCTTTCTCGAATTTACCCAGCCAAATACTTTCAGTGGAGGAATACTAAGATAGCAACCATGACAAGAATATTTGGATTGCCAGGGAAAACAATAAAAGCTCAGTGAGAAATATGTTTCTTACTCAATAACTAATATTGCCAATGATTATTACAAAACAATCGTGCAAAAACTTTTTTGAAAATCATGAATCTTGGTTTTGTTTTGAGAGGTCAGAAGCTGTTCCCACTCATTTTTTGGGTTATTGATATTAATAGTGTTAATAATTTTCCTTAAGAAACGTTGCCTCTGAAAACTAATGTTCATCATTTTATCCACCATGACTGGCTTGGAATTATGTAACCAACTTTATTATTACTGCCATTAAAATCAGCATACATTTCATTCCAGTTGTGCAGGAAGTGATTACTTAAACTACTCATTTAAAATAAGATTTAATGTTTACATAGTGAACTTGTAGGTTTATCATGTCAAAGGCTCAAAGAAATAAATATTCTGCGTTCTCAAAGTGCTCCAGGTGGCTTCTTAAGTGCACGCACTTATGATTAGCTGTGTACTTCCACTTGGTAATTGAGAGTAAAACAATACTATTTTACCAATACTGGTAGAGTGCTCGAATTCTATTATTCTTTTGTTCCAAGGATGAAAGAAACTTTTGAGTTGTAAGCAAACTAACATCTTGGGTGAATATCATTTTCATATGAGAATCACCCTTCATTTTTTCCAGTGAAAGGAATCATTTAATGTAACAACTGATGTACTTCGGAAGAAGTGATGACCCAGTTTGACTTTATTTAATTAACCTTTTACTCCTAGATAGGTAGGTGTTCCCCTTCCTCAAATTAAGATATTTTAAAGTAGCAATGAGCTCACTGAATTTCTGCATTTTAAACAGTGCGCTTTTGATGGTTTACTAGACACGACATCACAGTTTCCTGTTTCAATTTGAATTAAGTAGGTTGGAGAAAACCATTCGTCTTTGAAGCTCTAGGGACAAAAAGCCCCTCAGATGTATGATGGCTTTTTCGAAGTTGTAAGAGAGAAAACGACAATACTGATGAACCAATGTATAACCTCCTTCAAACTCCTCCCCACCAACCCAAAAGAAGGGGGAAAGCTTAACACAGGACATGGGATAAAGGAAATCATTATTTAAGCCTGTCACTTAGAAGGATTCTGAGGATTTTAAGACCTTTTACTTCCCATTGACAACTAGCCTAACACTTTGTGTCTTGGCAAAGTTGTGTTTCATACTCGTAATTGAGAAAGGGAAATTTAAGTTACAGCCATACTGGGGG
>PVIR01018661.1:19321-33187 GCA_004026965.1 Petromus typicus | reverse complement strand
AGCACAGCTACTGCGCACGTTTCCTATAACTGACCAGGTAACGCGAGGTGTTCTGCAATCGCTCCCTTCCCACACGATCCCAGTGTCTGCAATTCCTATAGGCAGTAGTATTAACCAGTTGGACACAACACTTCTACGTGTACGACCCCACCCTTTCATGGGCGGTGGGTCCTATCGCAGACACAAAGCTCCGTGGACGGTGTTCGCGTCAACCTTTGAAGAGCTGCAAGGTTGTCTTTCAAGGTTACCCAGGCTAGTCTTTCTAATACATGTTATTTTATTTTATTGCGGCGCCCCGACTGTATTGACAGTGGAAGCTGAAAAAGGCCTCAAGTCCTTGTGTTGGAGACGCAGGTTACCGCCGCTAGGCGGTCACCTAGCAACCGGGAGGCGTCCTTCCCGACAGTCCCTGCGCCTGGCGCCCGGCGTTTCACGCGGTTCCGACGCGCACTACCCATCCCACAATGCCCCGCAGTCCCGCCCCTCTCTGCGGGGACCCCTCGGGGCAGAGGCGCGACCCCCGCCCGCTTACTTTCTGCCAGTCGGTGGGGACCGGCTGCCATGAGGAGGGCCGAGCGCAGGGCCGCTGGAGGCTTGCGACCCGGTTCTCCGCGACCCGAGGGGCGCCGCAGCACCGAGTCCGAGGTCTACGACGACGGCACCAACACCTTCTTCTGGTGAGGGCTGGGGGCCGGCAGAAGCGCCTGGTGCTGTTTATGGGTGAGCGGGTCGGAGTAGGTCTGGAGATTAGGACCGGTCTGGGGCCAGGGGCGGGCCTGAGTCTCTGCGGTGAGCAGGCCAAGTGGAGGCCCCTTGGGGTCAGTCGGATGCATTTCCTTGCGCTTTGGAAGGGTTTGATTCCGAATCGAGCTCAGGCGGCTTTCCATCCGACGTTCCTGCCCCTTGTGTTTCCACTCTGCGGAGAGCGTCCCTGAGCGGCTGCTGTAATCGCCCTGCTTTCCGCGTGCAGTGGCTTGCACTGGCCCGGTGAGCGTGGCATCTTGCTGGATGTTAGGGCTTGCTCCACGACGCGAAGCGAAAGCCTCACTGCTCTGTTCAGTTCCTTCGACCCATCCCTCGCCCCTTTCCCGCCCTCACTGCACAACTTGGTTCCAGCCAACCCCTGAGGTCGGCTGTGCTCTCGGAGCTGAGTTGCAGGGCTCTTGAGGAGCCCTTGGTTGACAAGTAGGTCCCTAGTAAGCTTCCTGTGACCTTGGATTAGCCCTTCACCTTTCCTCATTTTTGAGAAAGACAAAACCCATAAACCAGAAAGCATGGTTCATGAGAGCAAGGGTTTGACCCTTCTTTATAAAAGTTCAGTTCCCATTTAGCTGAGCTATACTGGAGGTCCAGGGTGGGCTCTCGGCACAGGGGTCCAGGAAAATGCAGAAATAAACCGTACCTCAAGAAAGAGAAAAAATTCTAAGAGAACTAAGCTGTTGTCTTCTCAGAGAGCACATCTAATCAGGGAGAGAAGGGACCTGGTAGAGGAGGGACTGGATGTTTCAGCTGAAGGTGCCAGGTCTCTGAGGGACCCTGTCGTGATCTATCTTGCATCTTTGGCTTGCAAGTGGTAGTGGCAGGTGAAGCACTGGAGAGATATGTTCCATTGGCAGGAAGGCTTGGCAGGGATGGGAGGTGGGGGGCCTCACCCCCAGCCCCAGGCTGTGATCAGCCAGCCCTGCTTTGGAAAGTATGCTAGTGGCTGTAGAGACACAGGGAAGGAGATAAGGCTGCTTCAAGTCAGTGGGGGATGGTCACAGAGCTGGTGCCCTGTGGATTCTCCGACCTTCTCCCTTGTCATTATTCCATGTCCTGCCATTCTCCTCAGTCAAGGAGCCACTGTCCTCCTCTGACACATCTCCTAGAAGACCTGGGGATGCAGAGTCCTAGATGAAGTGGTTAGGCTCACTTTCCGTGTTTCACATTCATTATTTGTTTATTGAGCCACCTATCCACATTTTGGGGACCCCTGCTGGGTACTATTAGCATTTAGGGGCACAGCAAAGAACTAAACAAGAGCTTAGACTTTGGCAGAGCCCTAAACTTGAGGAAGCACAGAAGGTGCTGGCTGAAGAGACAGTGAAAAGCAGAAGTCAGCATATTTATCTCGCAGCTTCAAGAAAGGCCTGTACTGGTTTCTCAAAGCAGAGTAGTGGCCCTGTGGACTGTGCTCACAGGGGTTCTTCGGGCACAGATGCCTGAAAGTAGCAGAGCTCACCCATAGAGAGGTGGAGGTCAGACTTCCCAGAAGGATGCAGCAGCATGCCTAGTGTCAGTTACCTCCTTTGTGCATCGTCTGAGCAGGTGCTCCCCACCCACCCACCCAAGCTCATTGTAGAGGATTTTTGCTGCATCTTGGAGACAGAGAGCTTTATGATTCCTCATAGAGGTGACCAGGACTTTGCATATCAAAAATGACTTACGCTCCCCGCAAAACCATGTTGCCAAAGCTCCTTCGTAGTACCCCATCACAGTCTTACTGCGCTAGGATTTTTTCATTTCTTTCTTTCTTTCTTTTGGTATTGGAGATCAAACTCAGGATCTTGTACTTGCAAGGGCAGGCACGGCACCACGGAGCTAAATCCCTGGCTCCCATATGCTAGAATTTTTAAGATTCTTATGTTATGTTTTAGAGATTTCTTTTTCACGTTGTGATGCTAAGGATTAAACACAGGGTTTCTTGCATGCTACGTAAGTGCTTTATCCTGAGCAACATTCCCAATCTGTTTTATAAAACCTTAATAATCAATGTTACAAAAAGTTAACATGAAGTAAAGATGAATCTTTGAGTCATTGGTGGCATATTATCCCAACACTTGGAGGAAGGTTTTTGAGTTTAAGGTCAGATTTGGGCTGTATAGCAAGTTGAAGACCAGCCTGGACTACTTAGTAGTAAGACCTTGGGCTAGGGATTTAGCTCAGTGGTTCCAGTGTCTGCCTGACAAGGTCCCAAGTTCAGTCCCCAGTACCACATACCACAATGCGGGGGCATGGTGGCTCATGCCGGTAATCCCAGCACTTGGGAAATAGAGGCAGGAGGATTGCTGTGAATATGGCTAGCCTGGGCTACACAATGAGTTCAGGAACAGTCTGAACTACAAAGTGAAACCCTGTCTCACACACAAAAAAATAAGACCTTGTCTCAAGTGCCATCCCCATTATGAATCTCAAAAAATATATTTGTAGAAATGACTAGGTTCCAAAATGAACAAAAAGGCATCTTTTTTTTTTTTCCTCCGGAACGAGGGATCAAACTCAGGATCTTGCAGTTGCCAAGAAGGCACAGTGCCAGTGACCTAAATCCCTGACCCAACAAAAACTTATTCTTGGGCCGGGGATTTTGGGGCCTGGGATTTAGCTCAGTGTTTCCAGTGTCTGTCTTGCAAGCGCAAGGGCCTGCGTTCATCCCTAGTAACCACATACAATACTGGATGTGGAGGTTCACGCCCAGCAGCAATCACTACCATATACCACAGGGCCTGGTATGGTGGCTCACGCCTGTAGTCCCAGCACTCTGGAGGCAGAGGCAGGAGGATTGCTATGATATGAGTTTGAGGCTGAGCTCAGGGCCAGCCTGAACTACAAAGCAAGACCCTGTCTAAAAAAACAAACAAACAAACAACTTATTCTTTAGTGTGGAAGACTTGCCTGAAGACTGAATAGTTAACCTGCAGGGCAAAAGCACCTAGACTCTTTAAGTAGTGAATGGCTAAACCAGTTTTGGTTAGTGAAGCACCGTCTGACTCTTGTCCTTCCTCAACAAACTGTTGAGTCTTGAGACAGTTCCTGCTTTTCTTCTGTTTCTTCTGTTACACTGAGGTTCTAAATAACAGCCAAAGAGAACTTTGGTCCTTCCCTGGGAGTGTCTCACACTGAACACTTGGGGTTCAGTTGGCCCCTCTGGGCCTCTTGGTGTTCAGATCAAGTGTCATCTCCTGACTGCTGTAATCTTTGCATCCTCTGTGCCTCTGCAGTTACACACTATGACACTTGCAGTACTGCGGATTAGACACAGGACATTCACACTGAACTACATTCTCAACCCTTTTTACTTTTTATATTGAGGCAGGATCTGGATAAGTTGCTCAGGTGGAACTCAAACTTATGGTCTTTCTGCCTTGGCCTCCCAGCCCTGGAATAACAGGTGTGTACCATCCTGCAGACCCAAAGGAAGCTTCCTGTGATTTAAAAACTTGTATTTAAAATTTTTATTTTCAAAGACAGATGGGCTTCTTTGGAGGCAGTGACAGCTGGTATGTGCAGAAGTTTGGGTTTGGATAACTTCTTGTCAGCCACAGGGCCTGCAGTTTGGGTCAGCGGTGGCAAGAGTGCTGCCTCTTCTGCCATTTTTAGTGTTCATGTGCTGTCCAGGAGAGGGTCTGGGAGTATTGGAACCACATACTCAGACGCACTGCATGACACCTAGTCTGCCACACTTTTAAAACTTGGCTAAGGACTCTTGCAGACCATCACCCTAGAAAGACATATGTGAACATTGCTTCTAATGATGAAGCACTGTGGGTACCTACACTTCCTAACCTGCTTCCACCAGGGTGAGATCTGGACCCTTAGAGAATTTTTATCCTGGATCTTAGAACTCAGTGCTATAGAGAGCATTCCCCATGACTGTATCTTATTTAGTTAGCCTTCCAGCCTTAAGAGTACCTGGGTGATCTTCGGTATCCCAGGTTTCAGAAGATACCATTCTTAGCCCATGCAAGTTAAGGCTTTCCCACCTTTGCCCACATCTTTTTTATCTCACTGGCCATTGGGCCAGGAAGGCAGTGTCATAGCCTAAGAGCCTCTTGCAGGCCACGATAGACTTGACCCTTTCTTGTCCATGCCTTCGTGCTCTCCTTTATGGTTTTGGCAGGCCTGCCTTCCTACCGCTCAGCATGGTGAGTGTAGTCATCTCTAAAGAGAGGCAAATGGAAATTTTCTACTCCTGCGAGGAACTCAGTCCACATGTCCCCCGCCCTTGTAGAATGTCTAGTTCTGTGCCTGATCATGAGACCCAGATCTTCGCTCTGTCTAGCTGGGCACTACAAGACCAGGGCAAACAGGGAAGGTGGTACACCTGGCACCCTGAGTAGAAGTGCCAGCAGGGACATCCACCTCAGGAGTCACTCAGTTATTTCCACGTGTGTGAATGCATATATGCTGTGTGCAGACAAGAAACAATATGGTTTTGCTTTCCAGCTGCAGTTTTCTGCAGTTCTGAAGTCTGTGTCCTTCTGTCTGATTTGCTGGTGTTCTGATCTATTGTTCTCCTACTTGCTATGGAAAGGATAGAGCTGGATACTCCTTATTCTTGCTTCTTCTGCCTCCCTAAGGCCAAAGGGCCCAGGTACTTAATGACTTCTTTTTTGTGTGTGTGAAACATTGTCTCACTTTGCAGTTCAGGCTGGCCCTGAGCTCAGCCTCAAACTCACATCACAGCAATCCTCCTGCCTCTGCCTCCCGAGTGCTGGGATTACAGGCATGAGCCACCATGCCCAGCACTGTGCTGTGTGGTACTGATTGCTGCTGGGCTTGAGTCCTCATACCTGGCATTGTTGTATGTGTGTGGTTACGGATCAAACCTTGGCCCTTGCACTTGCAAGACAGGCGGTGGAACCACTGAGCCAAATCCTCAGCTCCCTTGGTGACTTCTTTTTTTTTTTTTTTTTTTTTTTTTTTTTTTTTTTTTTTTTTTTTTTTTTTTTTTTTTTTTTTTTTTTTTTTTTTTTTTTTTTTTTTAGGTTTTTTGAGACAGGGTCTCGCTATGTGGTTCAGGCTGGCCCTGAGCTCAGCCTCAAACTCACATCACAGCAATCCTCCTGCCTCTGCCTCCCGGGTGCTGGGATTACAGGCGTGAGCCACCACGCCCGGCACTGTGGTATGTGGTACTGGTTGCTGCTGGGTGTGTGTCTCCACACCCAGTATTGTTATGTGGTTACCGGGGAATCGAACCAGGGCCCTTGCGCTTCCAAGACAGGCGCCGGAACCACTGAGCTAACTCCCTGGCCCCCTTGGTGACTTCTTGAGTAACAGGGGACATCAAAGGGCAAAGAATTATTTATTTTCTAGGTGTTGTTTTTGGTTTGATTTGTTTGTTTGTTTGTTTTGTAGTACTAGGAATTGAACCCAGCGCCCACGCACTGAACTATATTCCCAGCCCTTTTGTTTTGGGGGGCTTTTTTTCTGGTGCACAGGATGAACTCAGGACCTTGTGCTTACAAAAGAAGGGAACCACTCCTTTGTATTTTTCAATTTATTTTATTTTTTTGAGACAGGATTCTCGCTTTGTACTTCAGGCTGGTCCTGAACTCACTACATAGCTCAGGCCAGCTTCGAACTCAAAGCAATCCTCCTGCCTCTGCCTTACAGTGCTGGGATTAAAGGTGTGAGCCACCACACCTGACATTGTGATATGTGGTTATCTGACACTTGCCAGGAAGACACCAGAACCACTGAGCCAAATCCCTGGCCTTGTTTTATTTTGCTTTGTTAGTTTTTTTGAGACAAGGTCTCGCTTTGTAGTTCAGGTTGGTCCTGAGCTCAGCAATCCTCCTGCCTCCTGAGTCCTGGGATTACAGATGTGAGCCACCTCGCTCAGCATTGTGGTATGTGGTACTGATTGCTGGTGGGTGTAAGTCACCACACCTAGCATTGTATGTGGTTACTGGCATTGAACCTGGAACTTTGTGCTTGCAAGACAGGTGCAGGAACCTCTGAGCTAAATTCCTGGCCCTGTATTTTTTATTTTGAGGGTCCTATTAAGTTCCCCAGGCTGGGGTTGAATTTGAAATCCTCCTACTTCATACTCCCAGAGTTTTGAGATTATGGATGAGCACCGCCTTGCTCCGATTTTAGGTGATCTTCGATTTTAGGTGATCTTCGTGGGGTTTTATTGAAGTCTCATGGAGGGCTTAAGGCAGATTCTCACGTGCCTCATGCTGGTCTTGAATTTACTGTGTAACCTAAGCTAGTCTTAACATCAGGATCCTCATGTCTCAGTCTTCAGAGTGCCAGGATTTCAGGTCTAAAATGACATCCAGCTCAATCTTTGTGTTTTTAGGGAATACAACGGTTGGCATTCCACTTAATGTGCTGGTGCACTCCTGTAACCCTAGTACTCAGAAAGTTGAAGCAGGAAGATTGTTAGTTCAAGGCCATGCTGAACTATATAATAATACTTTGTCTCGTGCTTCCTGTGAGTCTTAGTAGATAATCAGAACTGTCCTAGCTGGCCAACCACTTGAAAGGCTATAACATTACTATTAATGGAAAGTAATAATGAAACAAACGAAAAACAAAGCATTGAAGTTCCTTTTAAGACATACCTTAATTTTAATTGAATTTGACATCTGTCTGTTCTGTGAGCAGTGCGGGGTGAGGATATACAGGATCCTTTAGCTTCCAGCCAGGATACTCTCCTGTACAAGGTTATTGGTGTGTGTCACTTGAGATTTTGGTAATGTGCTGGCCCTGACCCTGCCTGTGTGTTTTTGGTTGCAGGCGAGCCCACACCTTAACTGTGCTCTTCATCCTCACATGTGCGTTGGGCTATGTAACTCTCCTGGAAGAAACACCTCAGGACACGACCTACAACACCAAGAGGTAATGGGTGCCTGGCATGGAGGGTGGGGTGTCCTTGTTGTCCTCAGGGTGCCAGGGATCCTTATTTCCCGCTATCTATCTGTGGCCTCCACTGTCATAGCTGCCCTTGGAGAAATATGGTATTCCCTCCCCAGGAATGGTCACTAGGACCCTGGGGTGTGGTCACTTGTGTGTATCGAAGAGATAGGAATGTGATATAGTACCTCCTGGGTGGTCCCTTGAGCTAGCACTGTTCTAGAGTGACCTTGATACCAGCACTTTTAAAATATTTAAACCACTCTTCCAGTACCAGGGAGACGTCCAGTGACCACCACTGACCTCATTTCTCAGGACTCCCCACAGCAGGTCAGTCACAAGGACGGCCCTTGCCTGGAGTGCATGGTTCCTGAGGTCTGTGTAGTGTGTACTACAGCTGACTCGAGAGTTCACGTCTTTGTTCTGGGTTTTCTGAACATTAGACTGATCTCTCCCATTGCTCCTCTGGTCCTTGGCCTACATACTTCCCCTGGGACCAGGCCCTGCTGCTCTGGTGGAACAAGGTGCCTACGGCCAGCACTTCACTTTTGCACCGTGAGCGCTGAAATGTCTGTCATGAGAATTGTGGCATGAGCGGTGGGAGAGATGTGGACGTAGGGGATTGGTTGGCACCCCCACTAGGGATCAGTGAGCTATGAGTGCAACTCAAACCATAGTGCAAGCTCAGGGGTGTGCGATGCTCAGCTTGTCTCTTCATCCACAGTGGATCTAACAGAGCTCGTGTCCTTGGTAAACCAAGATTTCTGGTGCAGAGTTGCTGTCAGAACGCACAGGAGCAGCCACTCCCCAAACCCCTGCCCTCTCCTTTCCCGGCCTGGTTTGATGGGCACCTCCTCCTGGTCTCTGCTCTCTGGGTTTTACTCTCAGCTGCCAGTCAGCTTCACTGGCTTTTCCTGTTCTTCTTGTGTCTTAGGTACCACCTTGTTTGCAAGCCCGCCCCATCTATTGTGTCTGGCTATGCTGCGCTGGGCTTCATCTGCAGGCCTACCTGGCTATTTTTCTTTCTCAGACCAGTCCTGAGTTGTAGGCAGCCAGTAGTATATGAGTAGTCCATGTTGCCTAAGCCCCAGTTATGCCTTGCTGTACTGGTGCCTGTTGAGAGGCCACTTGAGGCAACAAGACAGTGATATGAAGGCAGGGAGGCTGTCAGCAGGACCCTGCGTCTTCCCAGAGTGCTTGGAAGAGCCTAGTCTTCCTATGAATTCACTTATTGGCCTTGGACCTGGAGACATGTGTGACATCTGGTGAGCACAGTGGGAAGAAGAATCCTGAGGAAGGACTTGGCCACACCTCAGAAGGTGTCTCCCAGGGTAAAGAGATGTAGCTCAGGCTCTGGGGTCAATCCCTGACACCAAAAACAACAAAAACAAAAAAACAGTTTTCCTTGAGGTAAGTGAAATTAGTCAGAGATGTGTGGTTCCAATATTACTAGGCAAGAATTGTCATAGGAAGAAGATACTGCTTCCCTGAGCAGTATGTGATAGCCTGTGATCAGACTATCCTGAAAAAGCCCTCAATGGTGCCACAAGACCCCTACCAGATAAGTCACAAAGCCAAGCCACCCCTGGCCGCACTAGGAAGACCAGAGCTGGGGGGACTAGAGACTCTGATCCCGTAGCTGCTGTGGCCCTGTGTCAGCACAGCCTTATATGTCTCTGCTCTCCCTATGGGCTCTTGGGTACTTTATACCCCTGAAGTCTGTGTTTGGGGAACCCTGGACATCTGTCTTTCATACTCACTGCCCAAGAACATAAAGAACCTGTCTCTGCTGCTATAATTCTAAGGGTGGGGTCTGGAACCTGCTCTTGGCTCCTAGGAGGCTCTGGTCACCTCAGGTCACACTACACTGTCCCCAGCACTGCTGCCTCTTCCAAGGAGTCCTCCTGGTTGCATCTGTCTTGGCTCTATTCTCACCACCTGCTCTGGACCCGCAGGCTTCACACTGGAACCCTGTGGCAGCCAGGCGTCTCCTGCCCAGGCACTGAGAGTACAAGCAGGTTTCATATAGAGAAAGTCTTTATTTTTCTTGTGCTGGGTTTCAAACCCAGGGCCTCACACTGCCACTGAAGTGTGCTCAAGAATTGTCTCCCCAATACTGAGGATTGATCTAAGGGCCATTGGAGAATGGTATCAGTCCTTTCCTTATTTTTCATTTTGAAGCAAAGTGTCACTAAGTTACCTAGGTATCTTTTTTGTTTTAATGAAAAAATTTTTCATAAAATAAGAGAAGGCCAGGGATTACACCACTCCTGCCTCACAATTGGAAGGTACTGAGTTTAATCCCCAGTAATGGAGGAAAAAGAGAGAGCAAAAGAATAATGAGTTAATGCACTGTGTAACTTTACCTTCAGAGTAGTTACTTAGAATATAAGACATAAGCCAAAAGGGTTCTTAAAAAGAGAAACAGATGGGCCAGGGTTTAGCTCAGTGGTTCTGGTGCCTACCTTGCAAGCACAAGAGCCCAGGTTTGATCCCAGTAACCGCATGCGACAATGCCAAGCGTAGTGATTCATGCTCACCAGCAATCAATACCACGTACCACAGTGCTGGGTGTGGTGGCTCACGCCTGCAATCCCAGCACTCAAGAGGCAGAGGCAGGAGGCATTGCTGTGAGTTTGAGGCTGAGCTCAAGGCCAAACTGAACTACAAGGGGAGACCCTGTCTCAAAAAAAAGAAACAGGGCCGGGGAGCTAGCTCAGTGGTTCCGGCGCCTGTCTTGCAAGCGCAAGGACCCGGGTTTGATTCCCCGGCAACCACATACGGTACTGGGCGTGGAGACTCACACCTAGCAGCAACCAGTGCCACATCCCACAGTGCCGGGCTCACGCCTGTCATCCCAGCACTCGGGAGGCAGAGGCAGGAGGATTGCTGTGATGTGAGTTGGAGGCTGAGCTCAGGGCCAGCCTGAACTACAAAGCAAGACCCTGTCTCAAAAAAAAAAAAAAAAGAAAGAAAGAAAGAAACAGATGATAATGTAAGTTTCTTTTCAATGGTCCAAGATAAACTTGTAGTATAAATGAAAAAAAATTAGCATATATATATTATATAAGTGTGTGTGTGTGTGTGTGTTTATGTAATTTGAGGAAGTATTTGAACTTCTTACTTCCTATTTATGCCTTCTATTTAGCTCTTTATTTTTATATATTTTATGTTACATATGTAAGAGAAACTATGTGATACTTGAGCTTGTGTGTTTGACTTATCTCACTTAACATTATGTTCTCAAATTGTGTCCGTTTACCTACAAGTACCTCAGGTTTTACCTTTGTGGGAGATACTCATAGTACTCAGTGGGTCTGATCCCCATCATGTATAAATACTATAATTTTCTTATTCATTCTTTTGTTGATGAACATGTACTCTGTCCGTGATCCATGATCCAAGATCTACCTATTATATAAATTGTGCTGCTATTAACAGGGATGTGCATTTATTCCTGTAATATGATTTAAACTCTTTTGGGAAGATACCTAGGAAGAGGCTAGCTGAACCAAAGGAATTTCTGTTCTTAGTTTTTTGAGGAATCTCCAGCCCTGATTTCCAGAGTAGTTGTACCAGCTTACATTTCCACCAACAATGTAGAAGAATTCTTTTTTTCCCTGTATCCTCTCCGGCAGGTGTTATTAGATTTCTTGATCATTGCCATTCTTTCTGAAGTAATTTTTTTCTCAGTGTAGTTTTTTTGTTTTGTTTTGTTTTGTTTTTTGAGACAGGGTCTCGCTTTGTAGTTCAGGCTGGCCCTAAGCTCAGCCTTGAACTCACAGCAATCCTCCTGCCTCTGCCTCCCGAGTGCTGGGATTACAGGCGTGAGCCACCACGCCCGGCACTGTGGGATGTGGTACTGATTGCTGCTGGATGCGAGTCTCCACGCGCAGTATGGTATGTGGTTACTGAGGAGGATCGAACCTGGGTCCTTGTGCTTGCAAGACAGGCGCTGGAACCACTGAGCTAAATTCCTGGCCCAAGGCTTTTTAATTTAATATCTCATTTTCGAATCTTGGTCGGCTTCAACTTGAGATCCTTCTACTTTAGCCTTCAGAGTGCTGAGATTAGAGTGTATAATCCCTGGCTCCAATAATTTTTTTTTTTTTGCAGTACCAGAAATTGACCTCACAACCTTGCATTTGGAAGGTAGGCCTGGCACCACTGAGCTAAATCCACAGCTCCAAGAATTTTTAAAATTAACATATATGTTTTTGTTTTTTGAAACAAGGTCTCGCTATATAGCCCATATGAGCCTCAAACTCACAGCAGTCTTCTTGCCTCAGACTCCCTGAGTGCTGGGATTATAAGTGTGCACCACCACGCCCAGTTTAACATTTATATTTTTAAAGTTAAAAATTTGGGAAAGGGATTTTTTTCATTAAACTTCTTAATTTAACCTTCTATATCATTGTTCTTTTTATGGATGTACTGGTTTGGTAATTGGTTTTTGGCAGGATTTTTCCTGGGTTTTTTTTTTTTTTTTTTTTTTTTTTTTTTTTTTTTTTTTTTTTTTTTTTTTTTTTTAGGTTTTTTGAGACAGGGTCTCGCTTTGTGGTTTAGGCTGGCCCTGAGCTCAGCCTCCAACTCACATCACAGCAATCCTCCTGCCTCTGCCTCCAGAGTGCTGGGATTACAGGCGTGAGCCACCACGCCCGGCACTGGTATGTGGTATTGGTTGCTGCTGGGTGTGGGTCTCCACACCCAGTATTGTTATGTGGTTACCGGGGAATCGAACCCGGGCCCTTGCGCTTGCAAGCCAGGCGCCGGAACCACTGAGCTAACTCCCCGGCCCTTTCCTGGGTTTTTAAGACAGAGTCTCAGGTAGCCCAACTGACCTTGGACTTGCTGTATAGCCTAAAGGTGTGGCTTATGTGTTCTGACAAACGTGCACAACTGTGTGCCCACCACTGAGTGGTGACATGGAACATTTCTTTTGCCAGCTGACCCAGGCCAGAGTCACAGATCTTGACTTCAGCCCCAGCAGCACAGGTCTTGCTGTGTGTCATGTTTCATAGAAGTCAGGCTATTGCATGTCATCCCTTCCCTGCAAAATGGTGACCATGTGCCAGTGTATTTCTCTAGGTGGACATGTACATTCATTCAGCCTTCCTTTATTTCTGTGACCCTGGGGGAGATGACAAGTTTTCACACCCTTATATTTAATTAATTTTCTATTGTATTTGCAAATTTAATAAACTAGACCTCTGTACACATTGTAATATCAAGTACATATGAGTTACACACATGTAAATGTGAGTAAAGTATCTATTGTTTTTGTATATCTGTAATATGTGTGGTTGGATACATGGCCAGGCGTGGTAGTGCACACTTGTAATCTCAGCACTTGGGAGACTGAAGCAGGAGGATTGCTGTGACTTGAAGCCAGCCTGGGCTATATAGTGAGTTCAAGGCCTTTGTGAACTACATAATGAGACCCTGACTCAAAAACAAAAGAAAAAGTTCAATAGACGTTGCGATGATAGTGTTGGAGAGGAACAGTGTGGGGGACCAACACGATCAGCCTCAGTGATCTCTAGATAGGGATCATGAAGCAGAGAGACCCACAGGAGCAGCCACTCGTCTGTGACTGAAGGGCCAGACTATGCAGCAGAAAAGACAGTCTCCCACGGCTGGGTGTTCACACCCCAGCCCTTATTCCATCTACATTCACATAGCTTTCCAGGGTGAATTAAAATTGGCCTAAATGCAAAATAATACAACCTCTCAAAGAGAACTCAGTGGGATGGCCCTGGCCTCGGTGATGACTGTTGAGGTGTGCCACCAGGGCATCACCACGGAGCAAACAATTCCAAATAATGCTTTGGAAAATGGCTGTGAGTAAATGGAAAGACAAGCTGCAGGTAGTTTACAGAGTATCACAGAGTATCTGTAAACATACCTGATAAAGGACTTGTGTTCAAAATATGAAAAGAACTCTTACAGCAGACTAAGAAGAAAAGAAACAACTCAATTAAAAACTAGACAAACTGGGCCGGGGAGTTAGCTCAGTGGTTCCGGCGCCTGTCTTGCAAGCGCAAGGACCCGGGTTCGATTCCCCGGTAACCACATACAATACTGGGTGTGGAGACTCACACCCAGCAGCAACCAGTACCACATACCACAGTGCCGGGCGTGGTGGCTCACGCCTGTCATCCCAGCACTCGGGAGGCAGAGGCAGGAGGATTGTGATGTGAGTTTGAGGCTGAGCTCAGGGCCAGCCTGAACCACAAAGCGAGACCC
>PVIR01018661.1:0-19221 GCA_004026965.1 Petromus typicus | reverse complement strand
TAGACAAACTGGAAAAAGAAAAACTGAACAAGCTGGGTGCAGTAGTAATTGCCTATAGTTCCAGCTATTCTGGAAACTGATGGAGAAGGATTCACTTCAGTCCAATTTTGAGATAATATGGACAACATAGAAAAACCCTATCTCCAAAAAAGAAATTAATTAAATTTTAAAAACAAAATCTTAGCAGAAGACCTAAACAGATAACCTCACCAAGGAAAATATACATTTGAGAATTGCAGATTAAAAACCATTGGATACTGCTCCACTGTACATTTGTTTGAAGGGCTGGATTTCAACAGCAGGCGCATTGGCAGGGATGGGAGACAGCATCTCAGGCTCATTGCTCATAGGCAGAAGAAGTAATATGGTCGTGGTAGAGGCAGCTTATGTCCTGTGAACCGTGTGTACTCTTTTTTTGTGTGATTTAGGCTCCTGAGTGTTTTTCCAGCTGGAGTGAAACCAATGTCCACACAAAAACCACATGTGGGGGTTTATGGTAGCTTAGATATAATCACCAAAAAGCAGAAGTGACCAAGATGCCCTCCTGCAGTGCGTACCATGGAAGCTGTGATCTGAGTGTTCTGCTGAGCCGTCGAAAGAAGACCGCTCATGGTGTGCACTGTGTGGCTCCTGCATTCTGGAGGAGGGAAGGCACATAGATGGTAGAAAGGACAGTGGCTTCAGGAGAAGGGAGAGGAACAGGGAGAGCTTGGCACTTTTATGGCAGCAAGTGTGCTCAGTTGATACTGACACTGCTCACTGATCCTGTAATGGTGGAGATGTGACCTGATGCATTTGTCAAACCATAGGATGACACGGTGAACCCTTTGTGCAGACTGAAAACCAGTCAGGCTCCTGGGGACCCCAGAAAGCAAGCAGACTGTTGAGAGAATGTGTCCTCCACACTCATCGAAGTTTTGCTGAAGCCCTAAGAGATGCTGTGTAGCTCTGGGAATGGTAGGATCTGTAAGGAGCTGCACAGAGTTGCACAGTGGCTTGTGGCACTGCACCCGCCACGTATGAGTGACAGTTGCCGCTGCCATGCTTGTGGTTGTATGTGAGGTGCTGGAAATTTATGAGGCTATGGGTTATCAAGGAGCAGAAGTCTGAGTGACCTATGTGGTTGGTGATACCATAGGAGGCATCAGTAAGAGCTCAGGTGTAGCTTAGTGAAACTGTGGATGGGTATAAGGAGAAGTATGTGTAATATTTTGGTTTTCCCTCATGAGGTTCTAAATCTAGATTCTACAGGGATTTAGCTTAGTGGTTCTGGCACCTGCCTTGCAAACCCAAGATCCCAGGTTCTATCCCCAGTACCAAAAAAAGCAAAATCTTTGAATTGGACCAATTTTGGAAATATTTGGAGGGAGGAAATGCATCCATTCTAAACAAGTACAGGCTGTCTCTGAATAGTCCATGGTAACAACTATTTATGTAGCAGCTACAGTGTATCAGGAATTATAAGTAATACAGAGATGATTTAAAGTGCAGAAGAAGATTCCTGGGCTACATGCAAATACTGTTCTGTTTTATACAAGGGACTTGAGTGACCTCAGGTTTTGATGTCGTCAGGTCATCCTGAAAACTACCTCCCACAAATACCTGAAACACTTCTGTAGCAGAAGCACCCCCTAGTGCAGTGCAGAGAGGTGTGTTCTCAGTGACCTGCGTGCTCTCAGCCAACATCAGCCCGGTGACAATGAACACATCCAACAATCAGATCTTGGCCGCTGATGCTGTCCAGTAAAGGGCTAAGGCACCACGGTAGAGTGGCAGATTCCAGGGCTGGTCCTAGTGCTTCCAGAGGAGCCTACAAGTCGGGAACTCAGAAAAACAACACAAAACCTCACAATGATGGGTCATGTCAAAAGAATACAAGAGGCAAACTAAAGATCAAAGCTGGAACAGTTTCAGCAACAAAATCGGTATTGGAACATAATCAAGTATAAAATAAATATCTGTGAGTCCATGCTGATATTAATGATTAAATAAGTCCATCACTTAGGGAGAGGGGTCAGATCTCCCATGTGAAATTCCAAGTGACCTCTATAGACACTGCACCCTGGGGAGCGGGAGCCTAGGTCATCACCCTCAGACGGGACTGCACTCACCACGCCAATCCCTTCCAGTGAGCAATGTGGGGCCACTGTGGAGACCAGTGAGACACTCAGCCGGGTGCTCACAGTTAGCATCAACTGTCACAGCTCTGTGGACACTGAAGACCCTGGGCCACGTGATGAGAGGGGCTGCCCTGGGGTCTCCTCCCCAAGCCCCATGGTCCAGTGTCATTGTGAAGAGAACAGCAAACAGATGTGGACAGGGGAGAACCTACAGCAAGCTGCCCAGGTCCTTAGACAAGAAGAATCGGAGCCTCTGTTACTGTGCTGCAGAGGCTGAGGACTGAATGTCTTGGGGTCCTGGAAGGGGAACTGTGGCTGAAAAGGACACTGGAGAAAGCTGAAGAGATAGGAAGCATGGACCTTATTTAAAGCCTTATTTCAAAAACATATTAGACCTCCTCTTAAGATACTCCTACCCAACTACACCCTGGTACTTGAGTTCTTAAGTGAAATGCACAGATCTTTCCTAGTGTTAAGGTCTTATTAGTTGGACATAAAAAGTGATTGCACACTTGTGTACACACAAGCACGCGTTCGCACATGCACACACACACACTGAGAAGGTATAACAACATGACACAGCTGAGTGTGGCTGAGGACCATGGTAGCCCCAGGCAGGTCAGCCGCAGGCTTCTATCAGGGCCTCAAGCAGTGGTCTCCCTTGGCCAGCATCCTCTGCATCAGTCCCACATTTAGCTCCCTGTAGTGGCCCTGCCTGGTGCCATCCCCACATCCCGCCTTGCCCAAGGGGCTGTGACAGGTGTGCACCCGGCCTGACCCAGACCCCGGGACCCTGCTCCTGTCCTGGCAGTCTTGATGAGGGGCCTGATTCAGAATTTCATGTGTGTGGCTGGGACTGCAAATGCCCTTCGGGGTTAGAACCCTTAAAACTGGGCCAAGGCTGAACACAATCCTAGCACTCTGGGAGGCTGACAGGAGGATCACCAGTCCAAGCTCACTCTGGCTGACTTAATGAGACTATGTCACAAAAGTAAAAGGAGATATAGCTCAGTGCAAAAGCCCTGGGTCTCATCCCCTGTGTCACAAAAACATAACAAAAAAAACCTGGCCCATTGACAGCCCTGTCCCTGAATGAGCAGAGGCTGATCTGGCTGTGAAGGATGGAGAGGCAGCCCTGCGTGCTGCTTACTCCCGAAACACTGGGTAGAGCAAGGTGCAGCAGAGCAGGTGGGGGCTTTGTCCCCTGGTACGGCCCTTTCCTGGGAAACAGTGTGGTTTAATGTGGCCTTAGCCTTCCTCATGATAGTGCCGGCCCCATTGGCATCAGAGGAGGTAACCTCAATAGGACAGAAAGCTAAAAATCCTGCTGAGGCCTCTGTCAGAGCAGATAGCACCCCTAATCTTACAGGGGCTCTAGGGATCCCTGATTGTCATGTAGTAGCCTAGGGCTTTCAGTGTTTATTAAAGGATTGACACAGACACAGTAAGTGATGAGTACAACCTAAGACAAGGGCACTTCAGCCTGGTGCACCTCAGAACATGAAGCCGAAATGGGGAATGCCGGTTCCCGAGGTGAGTGCCATATAGCCAGCTTCCTACTGCTGTTGCCAACTCTGCCCTGAGCCTTGTCTCCTCCTCTGCCCCAAGTGCCAGGGCTGCCCCCAGTATGGGTTTTCAGGGTCCCAGCCACCTCCCGCCTCTGCCTGGAAGATAGTTGCCTAGACTGAGGACTGTTTGTTCTTTGTTTGCAGAGGTATTGTGGCCAGTATCTTGGTTTTCTTGTGTTTTGGAGTCACACAAGCCAAAGATGGGCCATTTTCCAGACCTCATCCAGGTAACTCGCCCATTTCTGTCTCCATGTGTCCCCTGTGGCGTTCTGTCCTGACCACCACTCTGTGCTCCTGGGTGTATGTCCTGTTGCTCCTCTCTAGAACAGCGGGTTCCTCCAGACTGTACCCTGCTTCCTGCTGACCTGTGACTCTACTACACCCTTCCTGCTCCAAGACTGTGGGAGGGCTAGGGCTCGGACTGAGGCCTGGGATGGTGGTCTCCCTTCCTCCATCTTCCACCCCTACATCTGACAAATCTTGAAACCAAAGAGCCCCCTAAGGATCTGAGGGCGGAAGGACATGGGCCCTTCTGCCTTCTGCTCAGGCTCCAACTGCCTGGATGGCTGGCTTAGCCACTGTGGCACTGGATGGATTCCTTCAAGGGTCACTGAAGAAGAGTTAGAAGCACTTCTGCCTTCTATTTCAATAAAGATTTGATTTGTGGGAATACAAAAAAAATTTTTTGATGTGTTTCTATACACATGCATAGTTTCAAACACTGAGATCATACATGTAGCTTCCTTTTTTTTTTTTTTTTTGACAGGGTCTCACTTTGTAGTTCAGGCTGGCCCTGAGCTCAGCCTCAAACTCACATCACAGCAATCCTCCTGCCTCTGCCTCCCGAGTGCTGGGCTTGAGCCACCATGCCCGGCACTATCGTATGTGGTACTGATTGCTGCTGGGTGTGAGTCTCCACACCTAGTATGGTATATGGTTACCAGGGATCAAACCTGGGCCCTTGCACTTTCAAGACAGGCGCCAGAACTACGGAGCTAAATCTCTGGCCCAGCTTTTGGTTTTTTTGAGACAGGGATCTTACTACATTGCCCAGGTTGCCTCAAACTCCTGGGCACAAGTGATCCTGCCTTAGCCTCTGGAATAGCTGACCCCAGGCATGTGCCACCAAGCCAAATTGGTTTTTAGTGATTGTAAGAAATTAGGCTGTGAATGTTTGTAATCTCTGTGTGCTTAGCCAGTTATTTATCTAATAAAACATTACAGAAGAAGTACTCGGTTAAAGGCTGAGCCTGCCAGTCCTGTAGGACTGGCACATCTGTCCAGGGTCACAGGTGACCCTGCCTAACAGGTTGTCCTCACTGGCCATCCATACCTGGCTCTGTAGGCTGCTGCACTGGGTCTGGAGCAACCAGGTAGGATCTGCTCAGTCAGGCTTGCAGACCAGAACCAGGAACAAGTGAAGTGATGGTTTGAAAATAACCAAGTTAGGGGCTGGAGCGATTCCGACATCTGCCTGGCAAGTACAAGGTCTCAAGTTCAACTCCTAGTAACTACATACTACAATGGCAGCTCACGCCTGTAATCTCAGCACTTGGGAGGCATAGGCAGGAGGATTGCTATGAGCTCAAGGCTGGCCTGGGCCACATAGTGAGTTTAGGGTCAGCCTGAAGTACAAAGTAAGAACGTATCTCAAAAAACTAAAAAAAATAAATAACCAGGTCAGACAGTGAGGGCCACAAGTGGGCTGACTTGAGGTGAGCTAAAGCGTGGCCAGTGCCTGCCCTCTGCCTTGAGTCCCCTTAGGCCCTGATAGGCATGTATGGCATGAATGGGGGCCTAGCTCCCCAGGCATCTGATGATGTGGTACTTTTGCCTGACAGACACAGATGCTTCTGAAAGCTTCTAGCAGGCAGCTTTCAGCTGCATAACATTGCTCTGCCTTTCTGTGTTGTCTGTGTCTCCTCCCTCATGTTGGGACAGTATTCTTGTTTCTGAGCTTTTCTTTTGAGCTGTTCAGCTTCTCTTTGTTCAGTGTAGTTGACTTTGTAAACTCCATGTTCTTTGGAAGTCTTTGCCTTATGCTCATGGAAGCCTGTCCTGGAGCCACTTTCTCACATCTTTTAACATAGGCCGGCACAGGGCTGTGCTGTCCACAGCTCTGGGCATAGGAATGGGCTGGCCAGGCTGCCGCACCATGGCCATGAGCACCTGGGCCTCCATGGAGACACAAAGGAGGTTCCAGGTGGCCTGCCCGGGGAGTTCCTTATTTGGAAACTTTTAATTGGCTGAAATTCATTGGAGAAGGCCCCCCACTCTCCCTGGTGGTTTTGTTTTTGCTGTTGCAGTGCTGGGGATCAAGCCTAGGGACTCAGTGCTAGGCAAGCACCCTACCCCAAGCTACACCCCAGCCCTAGTCCTAGTTCTTACTTTCATCTCTGGCTCCCTCCAAAAGGGAGAGTGGTCACCTGTCTCTAGTTCTGCTGAGGCTGCCTTGATGCTTCTCCCATGAATTTTTGATGGATTTTTTTGGAGTTTTTGAGAGAGAGAGAGCACACTCTCTTGGCTGAGGATTGAGCCAAGAATCCTTACTGTGCTGTGCGCTCTATTCCCATCTCTTCTTTTGATTTTGAGACAGAATCTCACAAAGTTGCCCAGCCTGAGCTCAAACTTAGCCTTCCAGAATGCTAGAATTACAGGCATGTGCCACTGTCCTGTGCTTCCTCTCAGATTTGGTGTTTGGAGTGCTGTACTTGGTGCAAGGCTGGAATCAGAGGCACCAATGCCAGGAGTTGTTTGCCACGGCACATAGAAGGCAAATGTATAAGTGGACCTAAAGGGTAGTGAGGAGTTGGAGATAGTCCAAGTTCTGAAGTGGAACTGTCTCTCAGAGGGGATTTAGGAAAAACTAGAAGTGCATGGCTGAAGAGACACAGTCAGCTGAGGTTACCTTAGAACTGGCAGTATGAGTCACCTGCAGGGCTGTGTGGCCTCACAGCACTGGACATTTCTGAAGGGAGTCCCAATGAGTTGCACCATAGCCCCTGATAAGTATGTATAGTTCCAAACACTGTGATTGCCCTCCTGGTGTGCAGTCTGGAAGCCTTGGCTGTTCATCATCTGGCAGGTGAGAATTCTATCCCTGAACCTCACCAATGCTGACTTGTCCATCTTAGAGCCACATCTGCACATTCCCAAGAGCTTCCACACTCTGCCCTGTGTGGTCAGTCAGCCTCTGTACAGCTATTATGGCCACTTTGTGTCAAGTAAAGTAGGACACGGGTCTACCTTGAACCTACTGGTGCTGCACTTGGTGCTGGGTACAAATAGGAATTTCAGGTGGCCTCACATGGAAATTTTATTACCATGGATGGTCATTGCATTAATGTATTTTAAGAATTCAGTTGTCTTAGAGGCTAAAAAAAATTAAATTTCATACCTATTCAGGATAAAAAGCATATTAGATTAAAAAGCTTTGGTTTGTTTGTTTTTGTAGTCCCAGAGCCTTCATTACTGAACCACATTTTTAAATTTAGTTTTGAGATAGGACTGTGCAAACTTGCCTAAACTGGGCTATAACTTTCAGTCTTCCTGCCTTATCCTCCCAGAGTGCTGGGATTACTTGAAAAGATTTTCTTAGCATGATAATGGTATCCAAAAAGCCTGCTCCAAACTTAATGCAACATGCCAAAAGTAGTGCTGGTAGGTGCAGAACAGGGATGTTTGCCATTGCTGCGTCTACCCTACAGTTGTGGGCCTTCTGTACCACAGTGGCAAGTAGAGGAGCAGAAGAACTCAAAGATTTAAGGACTGGAAAAGAAGACAGTGAAGAGAAAACATTTCACATTTCAGAGAGAGGCAGTGTGCTTGACTTGAGTGTGACCTTGTTCTGTAGAGGCTCTGCCCAGGTGCATCAGGGCTGACAGGTTCCTTGTCTAGCAGCTGTGAGACTGAGCAGAACCTGGAGACCAGGCTGGGACCCTGATATTCCTGTTTCTTGTCCTCGTAGCTTACTGGCGGTTTTGGCTCTGCGTTAGTGTGGTCTATGAGCTGTTTCTCATCTTTATCCTTTTCCAGGTAAGTGGCTTTTCTTTTTGATAAGCTGAGAACAGATGATAAGAAGCTTTGCACATTTGGCCCAGAGCACTGGCAGAAGCCAGGCTGGACCCATATTGTGATACAGGGGTATAGGACCTGTGCTGGGCAGGGGTGTGGGTTTAGGTAGGGCAGTTTGGTAGTCCCTTGCGTGTGCGGACCAGCTATTGTGGGGTATCTGACTTGCTGGAGCTTTCTCCCACCCAGCTCCTGTTCTGCAGGAAGCTTCTTCAGGTTAGGAGCTTACCTTCCTCCAGTCATCTCAAGCCAGAGTGTGCTACCTTGACAGCTGGTTTGCTGAACTCTGCTCTGCTTTGCTGAAGGAACATACACCCTGGTCATCTCAGGTCACAAAGTGCTCTTCTGCTGAGACCTCAGAACCCGCTGCTATGTGGTCAGGTTGTTTGTGGAGGTGAATGGACTCCTGGGGGCAGGCACGCAGTGCCCTGAGTCTGCATCATGTCAGACTGTTGAAAACCCTGTGCAATAGAACACGAGACAGTTGTCTTTCCTCCCAAACTTTCTCAAGGCCCCTTTGATGTTGCCTGTCATAGGGATGTCCCATCCTGCCTGCCACTGCTCTTCATCATAGAAATTTGACTCTATATGCATGCGCGTCTCAGGTGCAAGATCAGTTCATGCAGAAAGGCATCTGCTTGCTCCCCACATGGGGACGTTCCCATCTAGGCTCTGTGTGGACATGCCCGCCTTTCTCTGGAGATGTGACTTTGCTGGCCCCACCTAACTGCGCTTTTAAAATCCACACTATTGTGCACCTTTACCCCACAAGGGCTAACTTGGAGTTCCCACTGCTTTCTGTCTAGCTCGGGGCTCTTATGAGTCCAAGCGCCAACTGCTATATCCTATGGCCCTTGATGAGCAAAAGCCCTGGTGCTGGGGACAGGTCTTGTGTCACTGTGGTTCGATTTGCCTGGGAAGCAAATGAAGTCCAACCTTTATTCACATTTCCTTAGTATTTACTAATGCCTGTTTTCTGTCCCAGGGTCCCCTTCAGGTCACTGCATGATACCTGTCACTCCTTCTCAGGTTCTCTGAGTTGTGCACTTCCCTGGCTGTCATTGTCTCTGATGGCCCAGCAGCTCTGAGGAAGTCTGTCCTAATATCTAGCACAAGGTCACTCATTGGAATTGGGACGTGTTAAGTCCTCAATTTTTCTTCTCCTTAAAGATTGTCTTGACCTATCTGGTCTCTTACACGTCCAGATCAATCCTACAGAGTCCTCTTACGCGTCCTACAATCCTACAGAGGCACCTTCCTGCCTCTGTAAAAAGATCAGGCAAGACTTTTTTCCTATATTATTGCTGGGAATTCAGGACCTCACACATGCGAGGCAAACATTGAGCCCCACGTTAGCCCTAGAGGGTGTGATGTTGGTGGAGACCGCATTGAAGCCATGGGTCAGTTTTAGGATATTGTTACCTTAACACCATTAACTTTTTAGTGCACAAACATGGAATGTCCTTCCATTGGTTGTCTTTCATTTCTTTCAATCTTGTTTGGTAGTTTTGAGGATAAGTTTCACACTGTTAAATTTATTTCCCAGTGTCTTGTTTATTTCGATGGTGTTGTGAGAGAGTAATTGTTTTCTCAATTTCATGTTTAGGTTTCTCATTACTAGTATACAGAACTAGAGCCTATTTTTAAATTGAGTTTGCATCCTGAGACCTTGTTTATTGGCCTAGCAATCTCGAGATTTTGTCTCAGCTTCTGTCACCAGCACACGGAGGTGGTCTCACCCGTACTTCCCCCTCTGGTGCCTTCTGTGTCCACATCTCACCTGTCCTTGGCTGGGCCCCAGTGTGAGTAGACCTCCTCACCTAGTTCCTGATCTTAGGGGTACCCACCATGTACCCATTAGCTGTGTGTATTCTGGCTTCTCTATCATGCCTCTCACCAGGTGAAGGGAATTCAGTTATATTCCTAGCTTGCTAAGTGTTTTTCTCCCAAAGGCTGTTAGGTTTTGTCAAATGCATTATCTACATGGAGTGAGATGATTATATAAGTTGTTTCCTTTTCTTGATGTGAGATATCACACTGATTGACTTTGTTATTTCAAACCAAATGTGCATTGCTGGGATAACTCCCATTTGGTCACAGTGTGCAACTCTGTTAACATTCCTAATGTTTTGTCTAAAATTTTTGCATCCATACTCATAAGAGATGCTGGTCTACAATTTCCCAGAATGTCTTTTCCTGAGTTTCTCATCAGGGTTCATTGAGATTTGTCTGACTTTTTTTTTTTCTTTTTCTTTTTTAATTTTTAAGACAGGGTCTCTCACTTTATAGTTCAGGCTGGTCCTGAACTCAGCCTCGAACTAAGCAATCCTCTTGGCCTCTGCTTCCCAAGTGCTGGGATTACAGGCATGAGCCGCATGCCCAGCACTGTGGTATGTGGTACTAATTGGTGGTGGGCATGAGTCACCACACCCAGCATTGTTGTATGTGGTTACCAGGAATGAACCTAGGACCTTGCCCTTGCAAAGCAGGCACTAGAACCTCTGAGCTAAATCCCTGGCCCTGTCTGATGTTTTCTCAGGATTTGACATGATTAAGGCACACACGGTCGACACAGTCATCACAGTGACACGGTGACCTGACCTTGAACACAGATGAGGCAGCACCTGTCCAGTTTCTCCAGTGTGCCTTTCGCATACAGCACTCTTGATAGGAAGTCACTGCTGCTGCCCTTAGGAAAGGAGGGGACTTGGCACCCATTCCTAGGGGCACAGCTAATGTGAATTATATGCAGTTCCTCTTCAGGGAATTTGTTCCTTCTCCACCATTTATCACTCAGTCATTTATATATATCAGAATGCCTTTATGATCTATATTTTATCTCCTGGGTTATATCTAGTATTGTATTTATTGTGTTGCATAAGTTCTTTAGGCCATTGGCAGGTCTCTCATGTGGTTCCTGCGTTGCTCGGCACCCTCTCTTTCGGGGCCCTTGGTCTTTTGTTTTTCAGAGCCCTTCCTACCTGGGGTACTAGGCTGCTCAGAGTATGTGTACCTCTGTCCTAACCCTGGAGTCAGCTGTTGCCCTAGGGGCAAAGTTCCTTCCTGGAGGACAGTCTCAGGCGAAGATCTTGGTGCTGGATGCTGGCCATGCGTCCAGACGTATGCTGGCTGTTTGTGTGTATGGCAGCATCTGTTTGGAAACGGTGGGCACTGCGGTCCTGCAACTTCCTCCCTGCTCCCCCTGTCTCTCCAAGGGATCTAGAGGTCTGGAGTCTCTGACCTTCACCAGGAGCAGAGGACTCAAGGTCATAAGGCCAATCCAACCAAGTAGGGGCCAGACTGCAGCTGCACGCTAAGTCCTGTGGCCGTAGGAGGTACTTGGATCTCTGGGTCAGGAGACCCTGGAATGGCACTAGGGACAGGCGACCCTAGCCTCGGGGGCTGCATTGCAGGGAAGAGTATCTGTGCCCAGCACCTGTGGCTTCAGTCCCAGCAGGATCTACTGTTCCTGCCATACTGTTCATGATGTTTTGTCATCTGTACCTGATGCGGTGGGTCCTGTGCTAAGCACTCATTTGTTCTCACCCCTGCCACCCTTCTTGTCCTTTGTTTTGTCATTGGCTTGCCCAGGATCCTTGGCTGGTGGCCTGCTGAGGGGTACCACCTTTGTTGAGGTTCTGTCCCAAAAGTTTCTTGGCACTGAGGCTGGAAGGAGCTGCCAGCCCAAGCTGGCATCTGCCTGACCACGAAGACTACATGTCTTCATGTTGAAGGAAGACGCACCTCTAGGGTAGCCTTTGTGGGCATGAGGCTGGAACGTGGAGGGTAGTGGCATGGGGCTGCCCTTGTGCCCTTGCCTGATCTGCTCTGTCAGCTCCTGAGACTTAGGCTTATCAGGTCTCCAACTTGCAGAGGGTGGGAGCCCTTGTGCTGTGACAGGCTGACTGACACCGAGGCACTCATGCCCCATCTGACATGCATGCCCTTGCAGACAGTACATGACGGCCGGCAGTTTCTAAAGTATGTGGATGCCAGGCTGGGAGTCCCGCTGCCTGAGAGGGACTACGGGGGAAACTGCCTCATCTATGACCCAGACAACAAGACTGACCCCTTCCACAACATCTGGGTAAGAGTGTCACAGGGGCTGTCCCCCATTTGAGGGGCTTCCTGCTCTCTGTCAAGGTGAACATCCCCAGGCCCTCAGCCTGATAGCAAGACCTTGACGTGGCAAGGAGGTTGCCATGGCAGGTGGAAGAGTTCTGTGCCTGAGGACTACTCCTGTCACCCACAGGACAAGCTGGATGGCTTTGTTCCTGCACACTTTATTGGCTGGTACCTGAAGGTATGGTACTCTCTGCCTCAGCCCCATGTTTTAGGCCATCCTGTGGTCTGGCCATCTCTGGCCACAGGATAAGCTGGTTTGTGTGTCAAGCTACCTAGGTGGGGCCCCCAGTGCTGCAGCAAGCCTGAGCAGCAGCCTGGCTCCTAGTTAGATCTGCTCACTGTCTCTGGCATTGTGGTAGCCAAGTGGGAGGAGGGACAGGGATGGAAAGCAGGAAGCCACACACCTCGTCCCACCCATCCAGGCTCCAGCAGTACTGCTGTATACCGCCTCACAGCCATGGCAAGTCTAGCTTCCTTTAAGGCCCAGGGTGGACACCTACACACTAGCTAGAAAACTAAACATTGCACTGCTGGAGGGGCAGCTGCCTGTTGCCACATTCACTGGGACCTGCTGGGCAGGGCTGCGTCCACTCCTCTGCAGATGGTGCTGACAGTGCCACGGTGCCCTCTGCAGACCCTCATGATCCGGGACTGGTGGATGTGCATGATCATCAGCGTGATGTTCGAGTTCCTGGAGTACAGCCTGGAGCACCAGCTGCCCAACTTCAGCGAGTGCTGGTGGGACCATGTAGGTGCCAATGTGCCAGGGCGGCGGGCAGGGCCTTCATACATGTCCTAGGGCTGGCCCTCATTTGTCTCCTGGCTCCTGCCCAGTGGATCATGGATGTGCTTGTCTGCAATGGCCTGGGGATCTACTGCGGCATGAAGACACTGGAGTGGCTGTCCCTGAAGACATACAAGTGGCAGGGCCTCTGGAACATCCCCACCTACAAGTGCGTTTGCAGGAGTTGGGGCCAGGGTCAGTGGGCGTGGGGCCAAGGCAGCTGCTTTGTCCTGTTTGCTTTGGGATGGAAGCAAAAGAAGAAAGCTAGCTACAGTGGGATGTACCAGTAGGACCAGGATACTTGAGAGACTGAGTTGGAAGAATCTCTTGAAGCCAGGACTTTGAGCAGTCTGGGCAACATAGCAAGGCTTTGTCTCATTAACCAAAAAATAGAAATGAGAACCTGAAGAAGGCCTGAGGCTGGGCATGGAGGCAGAGGCAGGAGGATTGCCATGAGTTCGAGGCCGGCCTAGGCTACATAGTGAGTTCAGGGCTAGCCTGAACTACAAAGCGAGACCATGCCTCCAAAAACTTTAAAAAAAGAGGAATAAGGCCTAGGGACAAGGGAGGGCATGGACAGCCCCACTCCTGCTGAGGATTCCCATGGGATGGGGCTGCACCTGGGCATCTAGCACCAGCCACTCTGCTGCCACAGCCATGACCTGGAGCAGAGCCTGCGCTAGTGAATATGGGTGACTGTGCTCAGGCCCGGCTCTGTTCCCAGGGGCAAGATGAAGCGCATAGCCTTCCAGTTCACACCTTACAGTTGGGTCCGCTTTGAATGGAAGCCAGCCTCTAGCCTGCGCCGCTGGCTGGCCGTGTGCGGCATCATCCTGGTGGTAAGGATGGGACGCCTCATGGCTGTGCTCATTGGGCACCTTGAGCCATGCTGACCCTTCCCATCCCCTAGTTCCTGCTGGCGGAGCTGAACACCTTCTACCTGAAGTTTGTGCTGTGGATGCCCCCTGAGCATTACCTGGTGCTGCTGCGGCTGGTGTTCTTTGTGAATGTGGGCGGCGTGGCCATGCGTGAGATCTATGACTTCATGGATGATTTGTGAGCACAGTTGCCAGGCCAAGGATCCTGGGGACTGGGATGGGACAGGAGGCACTCTAGGGTCGAGCCTGGGTGAGCTCATAGGTGCTGCCTCCTCCGCAGGAAGCCCCACAAGAAGCTGGGCCAGCAAGCCTGGCTAGTGGCAGCCATCACCGTCACTGAGCTGCTCATCGTGGTGAAGTATGACCCGCAAACCCTCACCCTTTCCCTGCCCTTCTACATCTCCCAGTGCTGGACACTTGGCTCCATCCTGGTGCTCACCTGGACGATCTGGCGCTTCTTCCTTCGGTGAGTGGGCCCAGAACCATCAACCATTCCCCCTGCTGGACTGTTGCCGCCCCGTTCCTCCAGCTGCTGCCTCCTTACAAGGCATCCTACATCACCCCAAACTGTACTCATGGCTCACTCGGCAACCTGCACCTCCCCACATCATCCCCGTCCCACGGGGTATCCTGTGTCCTAGGTAGGTTTCCTTGGGGTGATGGCATCAGGTGGTGAGGTGCCCTTCCTTTCCCCAGCGACATCACCTTGCGATACAAGGAGACACGGAGGCAGAAGCAGCAGAGTGACCAGAGCAGGGCAGTCAGCAACAGGGACGAGCACCCAGGGCTGGATGATGACCTGCTGGGCCCTGGGGCCCCCGAGAAGGAAGACCTCACTGAGGAGGGCGCTGCAGCTGCCTCATGAGCCCCAGCCCTCCTGCAGGCCTTAACTTCCTAGGGTTCTTGTCCTCCTCCCATGCCCTGTGTACCTGCCCACCCAAGTGCACAAAAATAGGCACTGGTGAGCACGTGCACACGTGTATTTCTGGGGCTGCTCCAGGGCCAGAAGCTGGCCATGATGGTCAGGGCTTGCTCTGGAGCAGGCTCCTGTCCTTCCCTCTGCCCGGTTGGGCAGGGCTTCTACCCACAGAAAGCCCAGTGCCTCGCTTCAGCTGGCTTAGGAGGAACTGCCTGTACCCTTTCTCCACACAGCCTCACAAGACCTGCTGACGTACCCACTAGTGGCACAAGTGAAGGATTGTGTTCTACCTATGCTGCAGTGGCACTGGGCCACTCCTCCAGAACCTCTGCTAACCAGACCGTCCTGGGTGGAGCATGATGGAGCAGAGATTTCCAGCCCCTCTGAAGGAATTCTGAACCCCTTCAGAGTGTCATGTAGACACTCCCCAAGACCAGGGGCTGCAGTCTGGGTGCTGGGGTTGCATTGTTCCATAGCCCCTTAAGTTTAGTGTCTTCTTAAACAGAGAGAACAAATAAAGTAATGATGAAGGTCCACAGCCTCCAGCCCTCCTCCCTGCCCAAGACCTCACTGTTGGTGGCAGCTGTGCAGGATGCAGCCATCCACAGCCTCAGGCAGGGCAGCAGGTCCAGCTCCCAGCTGGTGTGCATCCTGGCTGTGTGGGCCTTCCACAGCCCACTATGTCTGTGTGCCTTTTGCGAGGGACAGGGCTGTGGACTGCTGGAAAGTGCTCAAGGGATAGGAGCGGGGAGCACTGGGGAGAGGCAGCTTCAGTTGGTGTCTTATTTTGTTCCCAGCTGTTATTTTTTAAACTTCCAAGTTTTTTCAGTTTTGTGATTCTGGGGAGAAAACCTAGGAAGTTTTCAGACACAAATGAGAGGAAAGTGCCATAATTCCAAGTCCCATTACCTGGGTATGCGTGAAACCCCAGCCATGGACACTGAGACCTGTTCGGGGAGGGACAAGACCCAGGGCTGGGCACTGGCACCATCTTTGCCACCTGTAGGGCCCAGGCTTCAAAAGCTACTGGTGTGTAGGTGCTGAGAACTAAACCCAAGGCCTAGGGCAGCCTAGACAAGCATTCCCCTCCTAAGCTGACCCCTGAGCCCCTCCTGTTCAGTACCTGTTTGAGGCCAGTGCGTGCACTGCAGTCTCCAGTGCATCCTGGAGACGGTGGCAGGATGAGCCCATTTAAATGTCTCTGGCCCTGAGTCACATGTCCCTGCCTGGCAACACATTCTGCTCAGAGGTGGCACTGAAGCTTTGGGAGTGCCATTACCATCTTCCCACTCTGGGGACCTGTGCCATCTGCTGAGCACCTGTGATGCTCTTCCCAACAGAGAGTACAGTACTTACTGCTCAACCTGAGGCCACCTGTTTCTCCAGTGCATCCTGGTTCCTCTGAGCAGAAGGATCACACTTGGAAGCAGAGAGCCTGGGGTGCTTATTGTCAAGGGCTTTATCTCACACTTTGCGTGTTCCCCTCTCTACCATGTGACCAGCAGCAGGACAAGGCCCGCTGAACTTCACAGACCCCCACCATCCCAAGCTGACCTGGACACCAGGCAGGAGGCATTCGGGCAAACATCTGGGGCCAGCAGTTCAGTGGCCTGGGCTCAGGAGTAGCCAAGTCCTGAGGCAGCTGCCCTCAGGCACATCCTTGCAAGGACTCTGGCAGCAGAGCCAAGGAGACTACGCCCCAGGCCAGGCTGTGTTTAGGTCATAGTCCTGAAGGCCGTCATTCCTGTGTCTAATTTTAGTAATTCTAATCCCTAAAATACAATTACGGCAATTTTTATTTTTAAATATTCTTTAAAGCTGGGCATGGTGGCACAGACCTATAATCCTAGCACTTGAGGCTAGCCTGGGTTACATAGCAAGGGACTGAGACAAGAGAATCACTGTAAATTACATAGTAAAACCCTGCCTCAAAAACCAAACAGGCAAACATATTTTGCAAGTATAAACCCTCATATGAACTAGGAGTAACATGGATGTAATATTACAGAGCAGACAAACCGCAGTCAAGAATGTAAACCAAGCATGGTTGCACAGCTGTATTCACAGCTACTTGGAGGCTGAAGCACGAGGATTGAAAGTTTGGGTGAAGCCTGAGCAGTTTAATAAGACTGAAAGTAAAAATTTAAGGGTTTAGCTCAAGGTTAGAGGTCTAGCATATGTGAGGCCCTAGATTCAATCCCCATTTTATTGTTTTAAAAAATAAGATACTACTATACAAGCAGTTTCCAAAGAGCCAAGATCTTAGGAACTTTTCTTTCACAAAGGATATCTGTCCATCTCTTTATGTACTAGGATAACCTTTTATATCTTTTGAGGTAGGATCTCGTTATGTAGCCCAGGCTGGCCTGAACTCAATAGTCTCCTGCTTCTCTCCCTCCTGAGTACTGGTGTTACAAGTATATGCCACACACCCAGCTACATTTTCCTTTTTTTAGAGTGTCTCACTGTGTAGTTCATCCTGGTCCTGAACTTGCTATGTAGCCCAGGCTTGCCTCAAACTTGCAGCAATCCTTCTGCCTCAGCTTCCCAAGTGTAGGGATTATTGTGTGTGCCACCATGCCTAGTTGTTAGAATAACATTTTCTGGGGCCGGGGAGTTAGCTCAGTGGTTCCGGCGCCTGTGTTGCAAGCGCAAGGGCCCGGGTTCCATCCCCAGTAACCCCATACCTATACTGGGCGTGGAGACTCACGCCCAACAGCATTCAGTACCACATACCACAGTGCCGGGCGTGGTGGCTCACGCCTGTAATCCCAGCACTCGGGGAGGCAGGAGGATTGCTGTGATGTGAGTTTGAGGCTGAGCTCAGGGCTAGCCTGAACTACAAAGCGAGACCCTGTCTCAAAAAAAAAAAAAAAAAAAAAAAAAAGAATAACATTTTCTGAATCAGTATTATGACAATGAATTTTCAAGTCAAATTAGCAAAAAATTCAGATCAGAACTTTAAACATCTAGACAATTTCTACCTCTGCGTTTGTAAATTATGCAATGATAAAATACGTACCACAGCAAAACTTAAGAGTCCAGTGTAGACAAAAGTGCATTTCAGTGATGGGTCAGGGACGATCAGAGGCAGTCCATGGGGCTGCTGACTCAGACCTTCACTACGTGTGAAGCCCTGTTGAAGAGGATCACCTCCACTTTCGACATAGTGCTGTTGTCTTTGAAATCACTCTCCAATCTAATGTATACAACTTGAACATTCTCATCTGGAATTTGCCATCTTCTGAGCCTCACTTATTGTGGATGTGGGAGAATTGCCCCTCCTGTGCTCAACACAGGCAGATTTGGCAGGACAGTGTGGGCAGTGGGCAGCGGAGGTTGTGTCTCCCACTGAGCATAGGTTCTTGGATTTCCAGCCAGTAACTTTATCTCCTTGAGGCAAATGCAGCTTTAATAAGAGAATTGCATCAGCTAGGAGGTTACAATGTGGACAGTGACAAGAGTTCAAAAATTACTTCTGCCAAGACATACCTGTTTATGGTAACTGCACTGTTGTAACGTGTACACTGTGTAATGTTCTAGTCAGCAGGCACATCTCTCATTTCTGTGTTGAGAGCATTCACAAGCCTGTCCTCCAACTTGGAGTGAGAGTACACTCATCTGTGTTCACCCTGGCATGCAGCAGCACACCGGAACTTGTTTCCTTTAACTTTATTTGCCAGACTTTACCCTCATCCCATACTCCCAGTCTGTGGGAAATCACCATTCCCCTCCCAACTTTGAGATCAATCATTCTAAATTCCAAAAGGGAGACCTTTGTGAGCTGAATTGTGATCTCTAAGTCTGTCCATGTTGTCAGGTGACAGCATTTCATTTCTGTGACTGAATAACATTCCTTTGTGTATGTTTGCTACTTTTGCTTTCCCATTTGTCAGCTGATGGATAGTTAGCTTGTTTCCATTTCTTGGCTATAAATAGTGCATCTCTCTTCAAAATACTGATTTCATTTCCTCTGGATATACAACCAGTACAGGATTGCTGGCTCATATGGTCCATCTATTTATACTGTTTTGAAGAATATCACATTTTCCCACAGTGTCTGCAATAACTTACATTCCCACCATCAGTGTATGGGCTTCCCTTTTCTCCACTGTGGCCCCACACCTATTATCTTTTGTCATTTGGATGAGGGTTGTTCTTGCTGCAGTAAGGTAACACCTGTTTGGAGGTAAGATCAGGTGCATTCAGGGTGATATGGCCATAGACAGTAACACCTGTTTTGAATTACATTCCCAGTAGAGTAATGACATTGAACACTTGTCATACACCTTTTGACTATTTGTAAGTCTTCGTTTTTGCTGTTGCCCTTTTTTGAATTCCTTTCTATATTTAAGATTGTAACCCTTGGCCAGGATTTCTTTTACTGTACAGTTTTCAGTGTGGTATAATCCTGTTTGTTTACTTTTACTTTTGTTTCCTGTGCTTTTGGGATCATATCTAAAAAACTGTTAGTACATTCCAATGTCTTGAAGCATTTCTTCTGCGTTCTTCTAGTAGTTCTATGGCTTCGGGTCTGACATTCAGGCTGTCAACCCATTTTGAATTGATATTTATAACTAGGGAGAGCAGAGACAGGAATCTGGTTTGACTCTTTTGCTTGTGACTAACAGGTAACATCTTCTAACTAAAGTCTTCTTAGATGCCCTGTTACGTGGCCAGAATCCTTAGATGGTGTTCAATCTATTCTAGCTTGTCACTGCTTTTAAAAAATGTTATAATAAAAATATTTCAGAAT
>PVIR01018660.1:0-33073 GCA_004026965.1 Petromus typicus | reverse complement strand
GATTGCACTCCATAATGGGGATTTGTACCAGTATAAGACACAACTTAATTCTCATTTTTTCCCATAGCCCTACCCACCCTACCACCCCCCATATACATAAAATTTGTTTCCTTACTTTTTTGTTACAATCTCAACATTGTCCCCTTTCACCTTATTTTACATTGAGCATTTTCTATTTCACAATATATAACATACAATGATATGACTCATTTACATCTTCTTTAGTAAAATTTTAACTTAAGACATTGTGCTCCAGTACAGAAGAGTTTCTGCTTGGCTATTCTTTAATTTCTCTTTGTTGATGTTCTATATTTCATGAGACATTAATCTCATGATTTTCTTGAATTCTTTAAATGTCCTTTATTTAGTTCTTCGAATATAATTATAATATCTAGTTTACTACTTTTGACTGGTCAGTCAAATTTCTATACCTCCTGAAAGACAGATTGTGTTACTACCCTACACAAAAAATATGTATTCTTTTTTAAATATATACTCTTATGAATTCTGAGAATAAGAGAATCAAACTTCTGAGTCTAGTGGTATTGTGTTTATTTTTTCTGTTATTTCCTTCTGTTATGTTTTTGTTCAACAATTTTCCTGAAGTAATTTTATGAAATGTATGTTCTTTTTCACATATAGCCAGTGAAGCCTTTGTTTTGTTAGCTTAGTGCTCTATTAGTAATTTAACAAATATTTTCCTGGGTTCTTTGAGCCAATGAATTTTCTTCTGTCAAGTAGTTCTGCATGGTAAGGAACAGCTTTGATGCTCAGGCAGGCACTTTGAATTCTACTTGAATATTAAATTCTTTTCAGTCAGAGTCCCAACATCAGCCAGAAGAGAAAACTAAGGGGACTCTCTTTTCTTTCTGAGCGTATGAAACTTTGATACATACACATTCTCATTTTAGGATTTGAGAATATGTTGGGGCTTCAAAAAACCTATTAAAATTCCTTTGTTTTATTTAACATTTTTGGTAGTTCTTTGCTTAATCATTTCTGGTTTTATAACTTCGGGCACCTAAAATGTTAAACAGTTTCCAATGATTGTTATCAACAAATACTCTAGGATAAGACTCTTCATACTGAATAACCTCTGTCTGAATCAAGCTAGGTAAATAAGCTCTAAATCATTCTTTCCAGTGAAACTATACATGTAGCTCCCAGACAGGTAAAATACTAGTAATTCATGGGAAATGGGACCTTCTAAGAGCTCTAAATTTTTCCTGGCTCTTGTTCTTGAAAATCTGGTTTTAGTCTCTACTATAGTTAGAATATTGCTGGTTGTCAAGGCTACTGCAGAAAAGGGGAGAAGGAAATGAAAACGAGGCAAGATAATGCATCACAAAGTTTGATGTTCTTATTGAAAGATATCATTTTTCTTAAATAAACATTATTCAGATTGTTGTAAGCCTTTGATTAATTTTCAGAGTTCAGAAAAACGTTGTCTTTCATAATATTTGCCAGTATTTTTTTTCCTTTTATGAAGGAGAGGTTATTGAAGGTTATTATTCAATCATTCTAAAACTGTTTCTTATAATGATAAGTGCCTATTCCATGATATATAACTTTTTTAATAAAAAATTTTTCCAAGAGAACTTATTTTTGAAGCAGAGTTAGGATCACAGAAAAATTGGGTATAGTATAAAGAAAAATCTCTCCCTTAGTTGTCTGTCCTTACTTCCACTGGCCTGCCCCAAGGTGAGACATTTGTGACAATTGATAAACTAAAGTCAATACACACGTGTAACCCAGAGAATCATAGTGCATGTTAGGTTGTCTTACTGTACATTTTATAAGTTTTGCAAAACATGTAACAGTATACCTACCATTATAACATCATAGAGTATAATTTCTTTGTCCCACAAATCCTTTGTGTCTCATCTATTCATTCTTCCATCCTCCCAGTTCCTCTTAAAAATATTTTTTAAAACTTTCTATTTAATTTTTTATCTTTTCAGAATGGTGTCTTTTGGGACACACACGATATAATATTTTCATACTGACTTCTTAATAACATGCAGTCAAGATCCCTCCATGTCTTTTTGTGGTCTGACAGTTCAGTTACTTTTTTGTCATGGAATAATAATATCTAGATTATAACAATTTATCTATTCACCTATGGAGGAACATCCTGATTTCTTCAAAGTTTTGAAAATCATGAATTTACACTATAAACCCTCAGGTGAAAATTTTTGTGCAGATAGTTTTCAACTCATTTGAGTAGCTATCAAACAGCAAAATTGCTGAGTATTAGAGTAATACTTGGTTTAAGTTGGCAAGCAGGTCCCACACTCTCTTCCAAAGCAGCTGCACCATTTTACTTTTTACCTGAAGTCTGTGGGAATTCAGACTGTCCCTCACGCTTCTCAGCTTTGAGGAAGTGTTTTAGGTTTTGGCTAATCTCACAAACGTGCCATAGTACATCATTGCTGCTTTGATTTTCAATTTCTTCATGCTAAGCTGTTTATTTCCTGTGGGTAGAATTCTTTGGTGAAATATCCATTCAGGCTTTTCACTATTTTTGTTTTCTATTTTTGATTAATGTATACTAATTTTTTCATATTCATGAAGCACAATGTGATATTTCCACACATGCATGCATCATGTACTAACCAAATAAAGATAATCATATTTTATCTCTGTTTCTTGTTTCTTTGTTTTGGAGCTCTCAAACTCCTCTCTCCTAGATCTTCATGAAATATATGTGATAAATTATTTTAAGTTATAGTTATACTACTGTGCTGTGGAACACCAGAACTTAACCTTTCTATCATCTGTGTTTAGGTTACAGCTTAGAGGAACTTTCTTTTATTTCCCTTCCCACTCACCATTCCCAAACTATAAAAATCACTATATTATTTTCAGTTGGTTTTCTTACCTTCCACATATGAGACAGAACACATGCCACTTGCATTTTAATGTCCACTTGGCCCATTCATCTTGCCCCAAATGCTGGAATTACATTTTTATAGTCAAATAATATTTTATTGTATACATACTCCACATTTTTAATCAGTTCATGTGTTGATTTGTACTTAGGCTGACTCTATATCTTAGCTCTTAGGACTAAGGACTCTCATCATAAACTTGAGGGTGTAGTGTCTCTTTGATGTACTCATTTCCTTCAGATACAGAAGCAAAAATGAAATAGATGGATCTTATGGTAGAAAAAGAACCTTGAACAAATTAAATACATAGAATAATACTTTAACTTAATAAAGGTTATATATGACAAATCCACAGCCACCAATACACCAGATTTGAAAACATTAAAAGTATTTTTTCTAAGGTCAGGAACAAGTCAAGGATTCCAACTTTTAACACTTAACAATTAATATAGTAGTGGGATTTTGAGTCACAAAGAAGCAAAAGAAGAAATAAAAGTCATACTATTTGGAAAGGAAGGAGCCAAATTTAAGATTGACAAATTAATTCAGCAAAGTTGCAAAATACAAAATCAACTGATAGAAATCTGTAGCATTTTTATAATAGAACTTTAGAAAAAATCATTAAAGTAATTCTATTCAGAAGAGCTACAGTAGAAATAAAATGTAGAAATAAATTTAAGGAGATGGAAGATTCTAAATGAAAATTATAGCACACTGATATAATACATTAAAGAAGTGAAAGAAAAGGAAAAACATCTCATATTCATGGGCCTAAAGAATTAATACTATCAAAAAGTTTATTACTCAAAGCAATTTACAAATTCCATGTAATCTCCATCAAAGCATCAATGACGTATTTTGAAATTCACATGAAAGTACAAATGACCCTCAACGGCCCAAAGAGTCATGCAACAAATGAACAAAGTGAGGACCAGCACACTATGTTATTTTTGTCCTTTTTTCTGTTGTTGTTGTCATGGCTCATTCATGTCCTTACTGTGAATTTTCAAAGTTCTTTGTGTACTTTGGGCACCAGCCCTTGGGGGAGATGTCTTTTATGAATAATTTTTCCCAAACTGTGGCTAGTCTTCTTATCGCCAAGGGAATGTCTTAAAAGAGTGTAAGGGTTTAGTTTTAATGAAATCCAGCCTACTATTTCTTTTATAGATCACACCTTTGGTGTTATATATTCAATGTTATTTCCATCCCCAAAGTCACCTAGACTTTCTTTGGTTATCTTCCAGGCATTTTATCATTTTATATTTTTACATTTAGGCCTGTTATACATTTTGAGTTTGTATTGGTCAGGTTGTTTTTTTAGACAAACAGAACTGATAAAAGATGAGACAGATAAAATATAGATACAAATTCAGATGGTGATACAAATGTACTTATACATGTATAGGAGAAATTTTATTGCAGGAATAAATCACATACAATTATGGAAACCAACAGCCACAGGTTTAGTTCAGTGGTTCTGGGGTCTGCCTTGCAAACTTAAGGTCCTGAGTTCAATTCTCAGTATCAAAAAAATATATATGATAGCCAAAAAGCTTCATAATCTGCTGTCTGCAAATTGAAGACTAACAATATCCAGTGGCATAGTTGAGCCACAATCCAAAAGCTTGAGATTGTAGGATAGTTTATAATGATCTCATTCCCACTTCAAGTCTGAAACCCCAAGAACCAGGAGTGCCAGTGTCGAATAACCCAGAGGATGAATATTACAGCTCAAACTGTAATAAATTCACCCTTCTTCAACTTTTTGATTCTTTGTGTGCTGTCAAAAGAGTGAACTGGGCCTGTCTACTTTACTGATGCTGATATTTACTCTGTCTAATGTTTCAAATTTTAATATGTCCCACAAATGCTCTCAAAGTCACATCACCAAATAATGTTTTACCAACTATCTCTGCATTCCTTAGCTGAGTGAATTCAACACGTAAAACTATCCATGAGAGTTTTAATCTTTGTGAAGATTACAAGGTCTGTGTCTAGGTTCTGTTTTGTCATGTATAATTTTATCTTTCAGGTGGATGTTTAATTGTTTCAACACCATTTGTTGAAATGGCTCTCTTCTTACCTTAATTTGCCTTTGTTCTTTGGCCAATGATTAGATCACTACACTTATGTGGGGTTTGTTTCCATTCTTGTAATTTTGTCCCATTAATCTCTGTGCATTAGCAAAGACAGTTTTGAAACACCATGTTAAGCTCCTTCTTTAACTGTAGATCACAGTTATAAATTTACACACAATTGGTATCTATCTCTTATTCTCATAAAACCATAAGATTTGTAAGATCAGTTATATCTCCACTCGGTATTGCAATATCCCACATCTATCACAATATCCCAGATCTTTACAATATCCCAGATGTTTGTACTGACATATAATGGCAGGAGCTCAAGAAAATTTTCTGATTGAATTAGTAAATGAAAATTTTCATGAGAACACAAAAGATGGACTGGATAGGAGGAACACTGGGGGCATGGGACACAGCAAGAACTTGTTTATAAGTTGTGGAATAGAGTCAGCAGAAAGGCCCAAATCAATTCATTAAAGAGTTAGAAAATATCAGCAAGAGATCTGTAGCCCTCTGCTTTGCAGGCTTTTCTCAATTACCACAAAGTCCTTACATATCCACAGAAGATCTTCTATAACATCTAAATGTGGTGACAATTGCTAATTGGCCTAACTAATTTCTGTTTTCAATATCACCTTCTTTTTTGCAGGTGAGTGAGATGGTAAAAACAATCTGACATTGTAATCAGTTGAGGAAGGTGTAAACTGAATAATGATATAGCTCAGCAGTAGTGCCAGTATTCTATAGAAAGATTGTGAGTCGGTTAATGAGTTGACATGGGTTATCAAAGGAATGCAGTCATGAGGGGAAATACAAGGTGTTCTTTGCCCCACAATGGGCCTTTCTGAAAATAAAGGTGTCCCTAGCCCATGTACACAATATCTCAGCTTTTTTTTTACTATCAAGCAAATTCATTTCACCAGATGCACCAAGATTCCACTCAATTTGCAACTCATCAAATGTTTCAGTGTTAAAAAACCCTTCATTCTGTGTAACAATTGTGTGTAAAGTTGTCCGAAGAGTTCAGACCTGCTTGTCACATTGCAGTTCTGAATGAATGGAAAACAGCAAGACTGAGGAAATGTAAGAAATTGTTCAAGCCTTCTTAAAATACTTGTTTGGACCACTTTTTCCACTAGCTGGAAAATAAGAAGCACACCCAGCATCATTTAGGTTACAGTGGAGATAGCTCATCCAGCAAAATTTCTCCAGAAGAGGAAAAGTGAAAGCCAGCTGGCTCAACATTTTCTGAAACCTGAGTTCTAGAGAGGTCAGAAGGAGTGGTGGTTATATTTTCATTCTCTTGGTGTAAATTAAGTGGAATGCAATGTTAAATGCATTGTGTCTGAAGAAATCATTAAATCACTCCTTGTTGCAACTGATATTCTTAAAAACAAGATTTAGATCTAGTGAAAGGAATCACTATGATAATGGCAGTCATCTTATGTTTCTGCATAAGATTACTGGGGTTTGGAAGCAATACTTTAGTTTTTGATATACAAACTGTTTTGAATATTTTAGATATACCTTGACTCTATGCAATTAACTGACGTAGAAGGCCATACTAATGTAGTTGGTTTCATCATTTGTCCTTAATGACATCTAAAACCAAGATGAGCTTCTAGTTGATGTAGCTAGCCGAAAGGATTAAAAACACAGTCAGATGTTTTAAGGATTATTTAAGAATAAAGGACGTCACTAATCCTTAAATAAATGTGTTTGGAAATGATTTCTTTTTCTAAAAATGTTTTAAGCTATAAAAAATATATTTCTTTTCAAGAAGAATCTATATCATCATGTAATTCGGAGTGAGACAAAGCAAATAATTTGCTAAAGAATAATTGTTAGTTGGTCTGTTCAAAACAACTTTTATTTACAGAGCTGTGTTGTGAAGGAGGATGAGTGATATGGTTGCCAAGGGAAACCCTTTTCTGATTGGAGGAGAGGTCACACAGGTTTTTACAAAGAAAGAGGAGGGATGGCTTTATTTTCTAAGAAAATTTTTTTTTGGTTTCTGCTCTTACAGTGTAAGAATAAAGAAGCAGAAACAAAAATTGCCTTGTCTGCTCCATATTCACAGTGAATTCACAGAAAATCTCTGGATAATGAGCCTCCAAAGATGTCCAACCCTCATGACAACTTTTCTTAGCACTGTTCAAATTATCATTTGAATGCTCTTTTGTTTACCTCTGTGTTTATCATTTGTTCTTCCCAATTAGCATTCATATTATAGTTAAAGGCTACATTTTAAAATTGTTACATTACCCAAGAGCTTTTGAAAAAAAGTAGCACTCAGAAAATAAATTTCAACTTTGTTATATCTTAACCCATTTGTTTTAATATGAAATGAATAATTTTGAGTGAAAATAGGAGACATTCTTATACCTCTCCACTAGCCATTTAGAAAGGTTAAAATAACTTAAATTTATACACTCACAGAGTCTGTTTGTCTTGGTCACCCATAATTCTATATCAACTATATTTGACGTATATAAATAAATTATATAAATGAATCCCTCTGTTTCTTAGTATAACTGATGAGAGGCATCTACAGGTTCAAGGAAATAAGCTCTCTCTTTAAGCAATAATGAAAATAAAAATGAAGTTAAAAGAGAACAAACACTAAATTTTAAAAAACCTTTGAACATTGTGGAAATGATTCAAAAACAAAACAGATGTCCAAAATGTGAAAAAAAAAATAAGTGGGAACAATTCCATTATAGCCATGTAGTATTTGAATACCTAATAGGAGATTACTAACACACTATCTTTAAAAAGAGGTACTGAATATCTTGTAAAAGATTCAAAATGGTGGATTTCCTTCATGTTAGAGTGACAATTCCCTTTTTTCTCTCAACTGATTGCCTTTAAAACCCCTTGTACAAGCTACTTCTAGTCTTGAAGATAATGACTTGGCCGAAAGCACATCTTGTTGAAATCTAGATTTTCTGTAGATGTGCACATTGGGTAAGCAACATAGAGTTGAAGCGATTGAAGAAAATGTATCCCAAACATTGAAAATCCTATTTCTCATTGAAGTTCTACTTCAAAATACATATCAACAATTGAGGCTGACAATGGAAATTAGGCAACTGATGGACTAACAGTGAAAATCAAGAATTGGGTGGATTACTTTTTACACAGTATTACTCATTTGTATAATAAAACTGAGACAGATATTACTGTTGCAATGATATAAATAGGGAACTCAAGTTCAGAGCAAACTGATAGCTTAGATAAGTAATCTTGGAAGTTACTGAGTGATTTTCCGAGTGATTTACCTATAGCTGTGTCCAGAAGCCTCAGTTCTAGCCAGACCTTTGGGACCCTGCAATCTAGCTCAGACTTCCATCCTATTCATCAGTTTGGCCAGTTTTACTTGCTAAACATTGAGCTTCTGGTTTATTTATTGCAAGGTATGTCATCATTAAGCTCAACCAATACACATCAGAGAAGTGATTTACATAAAAGCATAGCTGGGACTTAATATTTGGCACTGTCAAGAGACTGCATAATGCCATAGAAAATGCTGCAGGATATGGGCTTCCCAATCAGAGAGAAATGAGTTTAAATCATAATAAAGTTGTACTGGATTATTCTTAGTGAAATTGCTTCACATTATCTGAGTCTCAATGTCCTCTTCTGTTAAGCTACTTCTTTGCTTGAAGACAGTTCTGCTGTTGTTTGTTGAAACTGGACCTGAAATATGGCAAAAGCCACAGAAACTCAGCATTCCACATGACATTCTTGCAACCAAGAATGAGAGCTAAGAATGATAAGGTTCACATTTAATTTTCCCTAACTCTCATGTGTATGGAAGATGATCAGTCATGGGGCACTATATTCAACAGTGGATCACTGATGAGGTAAACAACTAAATGTGTTGTTAGGAGGAGGTGCACAGTTACACACAGGATATGTGACCTGGAAAAGCTTCCATTTTTTTGAGACAGGGTCTCATTTTTGTAGTTCAGGCTAGTCCTGAGCTCAGCCTTGAGCTCACAGAAATCCTCTTGCCTCTACCTCCGAGTGTTGAGATTGTAGGCATAAGTCACCAAGCCCAGCACTGTGGTATGTGGTTCTGATTGCTGGTCGGCATGAGTCTCCATGCCCAACATTGTTGTATGTAGTTACCAAGGGTCGAACCAAGGTCCTTGCACTTGCAAGGCAGATGCCAGAACCACTGAGCTAAATCCCTGGCCCTGTAGAGCATATTCTTATCCCCAGTTACTCTCTTTTCACACTGATTCCTGACTCCCAGGCTGTGACTAGCTTTTCTCTTCTGGGCCTTCCTTCCGTGCATCTTTGCCTTGGAGCCAGCCCACTATGGGGTGAATCCACTGAATCTGTAAACCCAAATAAACCCCTCCTCTCTGAGCTTTGAATGTTGGGTATTTTGGCTCAGGAATGAAGATGGTGACTAAGTTAGATTTTGGCATTGAGAGTAGTGCTGTTGCTGTCACTATACTTGGCCATATGGTTAAGAAGTGTTTTGAACTCATATGTGAGAGGAGTCTGGAAAAGTTTGAAGAAGCTGTCTAGAGAAGCCCTAGGATGCTGTAAGCTAGGTTTGATGGGAGATTTTGGTCAGAGCTCAAAAGACCTGAATTTTTTTAGTAATATGGACTGTAAAGATCAGGCTCAGAAAGTTTCTGTTGAGAACAAGAACAAGTAGCATTGGATTATAGCTTCTGTGTGTTACAACTGGCAAAAAAAGGTGTCTACATTTTCCCCATGCCATAAAACTTTGAAGGATACTGAGTTTAATAGTGAAAGACTATTCAAGCAGAAAAAATTTCAAGACAGGCTAGGGTAGTACCCTAGGTACTGGTTATTACTTTCATTTAGATCTATATTGAGAATCAGGAGCTAATAGTACAGCTGGATGGCAATTTCAACTGAAAGGAAGCACATGTGAAGTTGGGGTTATGGAGACTATTCTTGCTAAAAAATATTATCATTTAAAAGAAGCAAAATAATTCTCATTGAGATAATAAGAAACATAGCTTGAAACTATCTCAGGATTCAGCAAGACATCATCCTTCCCAGGCTCAAGGGTACAAAACTGTAAAGTTTTCATTTAAAAAGAGAGCCCCAGAATTCCCTACACATTCAGGGACCAAGGGGAAGCTTTTCCCTCAAATTCAGTCACCAAAGCACTTACAGACCTCTGTAACCATGATCCAAATGGGGCTTACTACTGCTCAAGCAGATGGTAGAATTTGGTATTATCTGTATGATGCTGGTTTTACAGATATCCATAATGTAAATTGTGTAGTTGAAAATCTTCCACCTAGATTTCAAAGCATGTCTTGGGAGGCTTGTTAGAGTTCCTGAAAGGGCAATATATAAATCGAGAAAAGCCAAAAGTGAAATGGGGACCTCACAGATTTAGAGAAGCAAAGCAAGTGGAGCACCTGCTAAGGAAAGCCACAGGCAGTGAGTAGAGGAAGCCCAAGAGAAGCCATGTGGGCTGCAACCACTTTCTAACTTTACTATTAGAGCTATCCAAGCCATTTGGAGCTCTCATTTTACCACAACTTGCCCTGGTTCTGGCCATGGAGCTACAATATTTAATGTTTACTGGATTTCAGACTTGCTTTGGTTTGACTATTTTTATATATCATCCCCCTAATCCACCTTTTTTTGAATGAGAATGTTTATTCTACGCCATGGTGTGTTGGAGTTTGGGTCTTTTGGGGTTTTTGTTTTGTTTTGTTGGGTTTTTTTTTTTTTCCTTCAAGTGGATTACAGACAAGAACTTTCCTTGAATCTCAAAGAAGACTTTGGACCTAGACTTTTTAGCCATGGAGGAACGTTGAATACTTTAGCAATTCTTACAGATGAATTAAATACATTTAACATAATAAAGTTGACATGATCCTTTGGGGGACTGTAGGTAAAATATGTGTTTAGACTTAGGCTGTCTCCACAATGTATCATGAGTTCAAACGTGAGGCTCTTTAAAAGTGATTGGACCAGGGAAGCAATATAATCATCAGTAGATCAATCCATTGATGAGTTCATAGTTGAATGTGCTCTAGGAAGTGGAGTCTGATTGGAGGTGGGTCCCAGAAGTGAGAATATGAACAGTGCTTTCTTATCCACAGCTCCTTCCTTCTCTATTTTCTTTCTGGATGCTATGACATGAGCAGATTTTCACTCTTATCCCCATGGGCCATCATGTTTCTGCCTTGAAGTCAGCCAATCATGAACTGTATCTGTGAACCAAAATAAATCTCTCCTCTTTTAAGTTGTAAATGTTGGGTATTTTGTCCCAGTAATGGCAAAGTAACTATGATAGAAGTTGATCCTCAGAAAGGAAGGTAGCACTTGGATTTTTGTTGCTAGTAAACTTTGTCCACTTGGGAGTAACCCAATATCTATAGCTCAAAATAGCCCCTGCCAATGACTCACTGATAAATTCAATAATTTGATGTGATTTACCTACATAGAATTCCCTAGTGAAGATAATATTTGAAAGAAAAATTGGGTTTGGTCACTACTATTTTAATCTTAATTTCTTTTTTTTTTTCTTAAATCTTTATTGGTGCATTATGAATACACATCATCATCTCGCTCAACATTTAGAGTTTGTACCAGAATATGACATGACTTGATTCTCATTTTCCCTTTTCCCCCACCCTGCAACCCCCACCCCTTATATATGTAATTTGTTTCCTTTTTCTTTATTACCACATTCATTTTCCCCTCGTTATCTACCCCTACACTCTCTTCCCTTTTAAATATTTTCTATTTCACAATATCAACTACACATACTACAAATCATTTACAACTTCATTTTTTCATATCAGAGAAAAGATATGCTATTTACACATCTGTGACCTGTTTATTTCACTTAACGCATGGGGATGTGGAAACTAGATATTTAAAATTACACAAGTAAGCAGAATATAATGAACCAAGTCATCCTATTCTTCCAGAAACATATTAAGTGATCATTCTTTAATCAGGAAATCAGTCACTTCTGTGCTTATCATTACCAACTCACAATGGCAAAAGTCAGGCCAAGTATATGTATTTCCTGGCATTTCATTCAGTGTGAAGTTTACCGAGTGTGTAAATAGAGTGTTTCAAGTATAACAAAGAGCTTCTGGATGTTTAAAATAAAAAATGGAACTGAGATCACACAGTATATACATGATATACATCAGAATAATTAGGACTATTTTTAATAAAGAAATGAGAAAAGCAGTTAATTTTTATTGAGAGAAGAAAAAGATGGGCTTACTGAAAAGCTATAGCATAGCTATTGAAATTGGGCAATACACAAAGCACACATAGAAAACACGAGGTTAAGCTATAGTCCCAAAAGGACTATATATTTTCTTTCCTTTCAGTAATTTATTTTTCCTTTACAAGAGGAAAAAAAAAGGGGGGGGAATCCTCTTGGGAAATGCCTACTACATGTTGCAAATTATCTCATAACTTTATTTACATTTGCACAGATTATTTTTATAACAATCTGATGAGTCATCTTAGGGATCAGTAAACTGTGGCACATGATGCTAAATAGTTTCCTTAGTTATTATGGTCTGTGAGCTATGAATAATTTTACATTTTTAGGGGTTTACCTAAGTTCCTACATAATATCTTCACTTTTACCTCTTGTTCTGCAAAACCTAAAATGTTTGTAATCTGATCTTTTAAGAAGTTTGCCCACCAATGAACGATATTACCATCCCTGTGCTACAGATGGTTGCTACTGCTTTTCTATTTGCAAGGAGCAAGACTGAGATTTGAACCTAAGAAATCCATTTCAAAGTTCATGTTCTTATTCCACAGCTACAAGAAGTGGAGCTCCTGTCCTTGACTACGGCTCTGAAGAAAAGGTCTATAGACCTTCTGCCTCTACCTAAGGACTAATGGTCATTAGAAAATTTATTTTAGATACTGGTATAGTGCTATTGGTAGAACAAAACAAAACAAACAAAATAAGAAATTTGCTGCAGGAAATGGTTCATTTTAACTAAAAGCCAGTTACACCCTATGGAATTCTAGGAAGGGAGAGAGCTAGGAATATAGTGAAGATAAAACTTCTATAAGACATTCAAGAGCAGCTGATAAAAGAGAAAATAAAGTCAGGTTCAGACAAGTTAGTAAGTCCAGACACTCTTTATTTTTCTCTTTCTCTCTCTTTCTTTCTTTCCTCTCTATTTTCTTTCTTTTCTTTTGTTCGTTATTACTTGCTTTCTATTAGTACATGTCTGCAATACAAAATGTTTAAATTCCTTATGGTAAGTTGGTACACATAGACAGCACATTTTAATTCCTTTCTTAAATCCCATTTACCTCCTTTGTTTCCCCCATACATCTCTTGATCTTCTTCTGATTGGAGAAAGATTTATTTCCCTACTTACTGTTATTTGTCTTTTATTTTGATCTTTCAGTTTGAATTTCTCATATAAGAAAAACTATGTAATATTTAAGCTGGTATGTCTGATTTACTTCACTTAAAATTATGATCTTAAATTGTATCTATTTCCCTACAAATGACACAGTTTATCCTTCTTTATGGAAGAATAGTACTCCACTGGGTTTAAATACCATCTTTTTTTTAACCTTTTGATAGACATAAGGGCCAGTTCCATGATTTAGCTACTATGTGTGCTACTATAAACATGCGTGTGAATGTATTTCAGACACATTTCTAAAACTAATAGCCAGTGAGGTTTGCTTTCCTTGAACTTCTGTGTTTCTTATGCAAATATCCTTCTCTTCTTCTGATTATATTAGCAATTATTAAAAGTGTGTTCATGATTTTTTAAAAAATGTTGGACTTCTGTGATGGAAGAAATCAGTACTGTAGTATATCTTTGAGTGGAGAGAGACGCCCTGAAGATTTGCAGTACTGGAGACAGCCTGTACTGGTGACACTAAGCAGCCATGTTAGACTGAGACAGCCAGCCCAGGATGGGAAAGAAAGTGTCAGAGCTGGCAGTTGTGGCTGCTACCCACAGAGAAATTCTGGTTCCTGTGCTTGGCATCCAGAAGACAAAGCACTGGGGGTTCTAGCCAGCACTTCTACATACAGACTGTGCAAACTTGATGAGCACTTCTGAAGGGAAAGCCAGTACTGAAGCAGGAAATCCAGACAGGAGGAGAAAAAAGGCACCATGACACCTGTTCCAGATTCACTCATTTTTCCTTTAAAATGTTTATCATAAAAATATTAATAGTGAAAACACATCAAAGTATACATTTTAGAAACATCCTGTTCTTAAGTTTTATATCCTTTTTGTATTTATTATATTTATTATATGTCTTCCTGAAAGTACTGAGGTCTGTCTTGCTCCCTAATATACTGATATGTACAAATAATCTGCAGTGATTTATGTCATACAGAAAGCCCTCAGAAACTCTTTGCTAAAAATTTCTTTAAGTAGGTAAAGGAGGATAGATGCCTATTCATTGCTTGCAAGAGCCAGCTGGTCTCCTAGGACTTAGAGATAGTCCTTGGGGACTTTGTTATGAGAGAAAAATTGAAATATATTTGGTGCCTTTAGGGGGTTATAAGGAAGGATGTTTGTAAATGCTAAATCCATTGCAGCAAACTTCTTTCAGTGATTCTTTCCCTCTCAAAAATCTCGAGGATATTTACACAGTCCTGTTGAATAAAGTATTAATAGGATCTTCACCTCTTGAAGTTCATGTGTGTGTGTTGTAGCCCTAAATGACATAGAAAATAGAAAGAGCTCACGTTGAATTCCCTTCCTCTTAGAATGTTCTGAAGTCCACAAAGCATCTGTGTGCTCTGTAATGAAAGGCTGTTTTGGACCCAACCATCAGGAGCCTGCTTTTACCAACAAGGCCAGGGAGACTTTGATTCACACCATCAGTAACTGCTTTGCTAGAAGAGTTTTTGTTTGAACTACAATTTAGAAAGGAAAGAAGGACGGTAAAGAAAAATCATGACTTCTCCCTTTTAACCTGTTTCCTACATTTTTTCCCTCTGGACAAACAAAAATTAAAAAAGAAAAGAAGATCAATAAAATGCTGTAAGCACAACATTATTGATTCCTCTCCAACACTTCACTTGCCTTCAAAAGAAATTTATAACAGGGAGTTAAAAAGTAAAATAAAATAGAACAAGAAAAAATTTTCCTAAATACTTGAGGAAAATTGCATTTTTTCTATTTTCTCATACAAAGCCCTCACTATTCTGGCTGGAGAAATTTCAGCAGTTCCTTCTTTCTGTTTTATCTGCCATGTCCCCATTTTAGCTTCGAAGGACTTGGAAATACTTGGAGGCTTGAACCCCAGGACTTGCCCACTTCATTATAGTGAAGAAGATTAATTCTGCCTCAACACAATACAAATGAATTAATTCAGGATATATAATAAATATTTATGTCAAATTGTTTTCTAAAAAAAGATGTCTTTCAAAGGCCAGTTATCTACATGCTTGTCCCCTCTTAATTAACTGAAACAATTTACAACAGAAAAAGAATGATACCAGGATTATCTTATCCAAGAGTAACAACATAATGGTGGTTTTGAGAAAAATACATGCAAACTTAATTTTTATACATTATTCTCAATTTTCTAGAAACTTTGTCATATGTGTCATGATCAATGAATACCAACACACACATTTCAGCCATTTGTTTTGGAAATCTTACTCAGCTTTCAGTCTTCAGTGGAGGGGGAATGCTCTCCTCATTATCCCCCTTGGGTATGCCACTTTCATTCCAAGAAACTTCCTTTGAGACACACAAGTTTCTACTACGTGGTTCTTTTGGATTTTGTTTTGCTTCAGCATGGTTTAAAGAATAAATAATAAGGGGCTGGGGAGTTAGCTCAGTGGTTCCGGCACCTGTCTTGCAAGTGCAAGGGCCCGGGTTCCATTCCCCAGTAACCACATACCATAGTGGGTGTGGAGACTCACGCCCAGCAGCAACCAGTACCACATACCACAGTGCCGGGTGTGGTGGCTCACGCCTGTAATCCCAGCACTCGGGAGGCAGAGGCAGGAGGATTGCTGTGATGTGAGTTTGAGGCTGAGCTCAGGGCCAGCCTGAACCACAAAGCAAGACCCTGTCTCAAAAAAACCTTAAAAAAAAAAGAATAAATAATAAAAGAATCAAATAATAATTGGTCCTCTCAATGCTTGTTTTAGCTGGCTTCTATAACAAGCCTATTTTCCAAACTATTTTTTAAAATTCACTGCCCTTGGAACTAGCAAGGATAAGGAAAAGTGTACATTCTTAGTAACAGAAACTAAAAGAGTTGACCTCACAGAAGTACAGAGTAGAATAGTTGTCATGAGAACTAGCAGAAATAATCAACAACTGGGATCTCATCTGATTTAAAAGATTCTGCACAACAAGAGAAACCACCAACAGAGGAAAAAGACAATCTATAATGTGAGAAAAAAAATTTACTAGCTATTCCTCAGACAAAGATCTACTATCTAGAATACATAAAGAACTAAAAAAAATTAGACACCCAAATTTAAAGACCCAGTTCAAAAATGGGCATCTGAAATGAACAGACATTTTTCAGATGAAGAGGTAAAAGCAGCAAAGAAATGTGAAAAAAAAAATATTCAGTATCACTGGTCACTTGAGAGATGCAGATGAAAACAAAACTGAGACTTCATCTTACTCCAGAAAGAATAGCTACTATCAAGATTGTGATTGCTACATCTTGGAAACAACCCAAGTGTCCATCAACTGGAGACTGGATAAAAAAGCTGTGGTTCTTCTATAGAATGGAGTATTACTCTGCCATAAAAAATGATAAGTTTGAATCATTTATACTTAAATGGACATATCTTGAGGATATCCTCATAAGTGAAATAAATAGGTCACAGATAGGTACATATCACATCTTTTCTCTGGTATGAGAAAATAAAGAGGTAAATGAGTCCTAGAATTGTATGTTATATATTGTGAAACAGAAAATGTTCAAAGTAAAATATGGTGAAGGGGAAAAAACAATGAGATTATAACAAAAAAGTAAGGAAACAAATTTTATGTATATGGGGGGGCGGTAGGGTGTGTAGGGCTATGGGAAAAAAATGAGAATTAAGTTGTGTCTTATATTGGTGCAAATCCCCATTATGGAGTGCAATCATGATGCTTATATGTAATGTACCAATAAAGATTAAAAAAAAAAAGAAATCAATCAATAGCAAATGCTGACGAGGCTGTGGGGAGAAAGGAATCTTTCTCCACTGTTGGTGAAAATGTAGACTGGTGCAACGATTGCGGAAATTAGTGTTGAGATTCCTCAAAAGCCTAGAATTATTGGCCCCATTTGGCCCTGCTATTTCCCTGCTAGTTATATAAATGAAAGAATTAAAAGCGTCATACTACAATGACATATGTACACCCCTGTTTATAGCAGTACAATTTGTAATAACCAAATCTTGGAAACATCTCATATGCCCGCCACCAGGAGACTGAATAAAGAAAATATAGTGTTCTTTTATATAATGGAGTATTACTCAGCCATTAAGAATAATAAATTAAAGACATATGGCTAAATGAATGTACCTCGAGGCCATACTCACAGATGAAATAAATAGGATACAGATCATAATATTTTCCTAAGGTATAATCATAAACTCAATTTACTAAAAAACAGTCATAGTAAGCTGGAAAGACTAGTACAGGAAAGGAAGAAGTGGTCAGAGGTCAGCTGGATGGGAGAAATGCTTTCTAATGTTCCTAATGTTCCACAGTATGGCAGGGCACACAAAAGTGATAACAATTAATTGTGTACTTCACAGTAGCTGGTAGAGAAGATTCGGAGTGTTCCAACACGAGGAAATGATAAGCACTCAAGGCAATCGTTTTGCCAAGGACTCTAATCAGCTTATTTAATATTGTAGATGTATATTGAAACATTACAGTGCCTACCTTTAACATATACAATCAGTACAAGTCAATTAAATTTTTTTTTCTGTGTTCCTTAGAATACACTACCTCATTTCTGCACCAGCAAAGCGAAAAGGCAACAAACAATATGGGAAAGAATCTTTACCAGCTGTTTCTCAGAAAAAGGGTTACTATCTAGAATATATAAAGAGCTTTGAAAAATCAGTCCAGCCAAATTTAAAGACCCAATTCAAAATGGGCATCTGAAATGAACAAACATTTTTCAGAGGAAATAAAAGCAGCTAAGAAGTATATGAAGAAATGTTCAACATCACTAGTCATTCAAGAGATGTGAATGAAAACAAGATTAAGATTTCATCTCACTCCACAAAGAATGGTTGCTATCTCAGAATTAGCCAGCAACAAATGTTGGTGAGGCTGAGGAGAAGAAGGAACCCTTCTCCACTGTTGGGAGGAATGTAAACTTGTACAACCCCTGTGGAGATCAGTTTGGAGATTCCTCAAAAAGCTAGGATTGGAGGTCCCATTTGACCCTGCAATCGCTCTGCTAGGCATATACACACAAGAATTAAAAGATTTATATCACAGTGACATATGTGCACCCATGTTTAAAGCAGCTCAATTTGTGATAGTTAAATCTTGGAAACAACCCAAATGTCCATCAAATGGAGACTGGATGAAAAAATCTGTGGTTCTTCTTCAGAATGGAGTAGTACTCTGCCATAAAAATGATAAGTTTGAATCATTTATACTTAAATGGACGTACCTTGAGGACATCCTCATAAGTGAAATAAATAGGTCACAGATGTTTAAATATCACATCTTTTCCCTGGTATGATAAAATGAAGATGTAAATGAGTTCTAAAGTGTATGTTATATACTGTAAAATAGAAAATACTCGAAGCAAAATGGGGTAAAGGGGGAAAAATAATGTGATTATAACAAAAAAGAAAGGAAACAAAGTTTGTGTATATAGGGGGTGGAGTGGTAGGGCGAGTAGGGCTATGGAAAAAATGAGAATTAAGTTGTGCCATAACTGGTACAAATTCTCATTGTTGAGTGAAATCATGATGTGTATATGTAATGTACCAATAAAGATTTTAATTTAAAAAAAAAAGAGAGAATGCACTACCTCAGGCTCTCAGCAGAGGGCTTGTGGGTTCAAGTGCATAGGCACAGGCACACTGCTGAGGGCAGCACCTTGTCTTCCAAAGAACTAGAACGATTGGCCTTTGGTTGTCACAACGGAGCGTGTTGGCAGATGGCAAATCAGCCTCGGGCTCAGCATCAGCCTTTACTTAAAAAGAGTCTGTATCCCTCCATCACACTCTCTGGAGGAGGCCTGGCAGGCTGGTCCCATCTGCTCCAGTTTTCTAGGAACCATGAATCTGGGTCTCACGTAGGGCTGCCATGTGCTCAGGAGCTTTTGCTCTGACTCTATTGCTTATGCTCATTTTCTTCCTTGGCTCTCTCTAGAGCAAATGTTTCAGTCTCTCCTTCAATTAAGCATTCAATAAGAAGGGAAGGACCTCATTTTCCCACCATAGGGTCCATCAACTGCTCTCCCAGCTGTGTACTTCTGTGCTTCTTTTGGCGTTACAATGATGACACTTCCCTGGTGCTGTGTAAAGCATAATCTCTCACTTGAAAACTCTTCCCTATCTCCTTGAGCCTCCTCCAAACATTGCACCTGTAGCCACACACTCTTCTGTATCCCCACCCTGGGTGTCACAGGTCATTCCCAGTGTTGCAGGTGGTGATAGTTCATCTGGAGAGTGACTGGCTAGAAACTTTGAGATCCTGACAACAAAACTCTCAGAGAAGTGGCTCATTCCCACCATTTTCATTTCCTCACCTCAAATGTCTCTTGACTTTCTTCACTTGAAGGAAGTCAATATCACTGTAACTCTTGTCAAGTTCACAAAGCACATCTCAGTTATAAAGCCCAGAGGCCCTTTTCAATTCTCATCTTCTTTGGTCTCTCAGTGTCATGGGATACATAGACCAACCTTCTTCTGACACTTTCTTTACCTGCCCTCAGGACCTTCATAATCCAGGTGCTGTTTTGCCTCACTCCAGACTCAGTATCTTTTCTAGTTCACTCTTCCCTTACTGACCTCTATGGATTTTGGCATTTCTGGTGCATTCTTAATCTCCTTTCCTTCACTAACTTCTCTCTAAAAGCAATTTCACCTAGTTCTATGACTTTAAATTGCTCCAAGATAAGTGCTTCTGTCACTCATTTCTCTCTAGAGTTCCACATCCTTACCTGAAACTTAATTTTTTGGGTTACCAGGGATCAAACTCAGGACCCTACAATTACAAAGCAGTCACAGTGCCACTGAACTACATCTCCGGCCCCTGAAACTTAATTTTTCAAAACAATCCTTTTAACTACACTCTATCTCTAGATTTGCCATATTTTGGTAAATGTTTCAACCATTGTCCCAGTTCCTAGTTTTAAAAAAAAAGGAAAAAGAAAGTAATTTATATTTTATTTAGGCCCATTTCCTAGCACATGAACAAGTCCTACTGATTGAAGCTTCAGACTCCAAAGCAGCCAGAATACTTTCCTGAACCTTCACCACTTGGTGGGGGATATGTGGTACCTAGAGATTGAACTCAGGCCCTCATGCTTCCAGGTCAGTGTTTTACCCGCTGAGATAAATCCCCAGCCCTCAACCTTCACCAATATGCTTATTCTGAGTTATAGATATTTCCCAGTTGGATGGTGGTAAACCTTTCTGAACTATTTATCCTTTTTCTTGTTCACTGAACAGTAAACAGTGAACTTTTATACTAGAGAACAGTAATAAGTACTCTGTAGCTTTTTTCTACATTAATACTAGAAAACAAACCCCTAAAATATGGTAAAGTCCTATACAGTGATCTCCTTTGTAGTTTACTATTTCTTCTATGTGACATGACCATTTCTCTCCTAAAACTTCAAACTTATTTCACTCAGATCCCTTTGTGAAGTTTACTTATTTACAGAGCCTTCCCCAGACTTCTATTCAAAACAGCTGTCTTAAAAACATTATCTTGCAGTATTTTTTTCTTTTAACATGCCCTGTCTGAAATTTCATTAGGTTGCATATATGTCAATTTAGTGTTTATCAGTTTTTCATGAAAAATAGTCTTTCAGGGAAGATATTTTCCTGTTTCTTTCTTACCTCTCATTCCCCAGAGCTCCAAGTGATGCTTAGTGTATAACAAGTAATCAGTAAGATCTTGTTAGGTAGAAATGGATAAATAAACTCAAACAGACTCACTCTGCACCATGTGATAGATTATTCACTACGAAGTGCTTGGGCTGAGGATCTTGTCAGTCAGAACGATGCTAAGATAAAAGAATGCTTGTTGTGATCCCCCACTGGATATGCTCACTCAATGTTGTCCTTCTGCATAAGCTATCAAAGTTCATTGGAAAAATCATAATTTCATAAACACCTTCTTTATGGATTAACCTGTGTTCATTTCCCCCAAGATTCAATATATTTGAAACTATCTTAACTAACTTTCCTAGGATTTGGTCCACAGTTTTCAGCCTGGGAAACCAAGACCATTATGAAGCAGCTCTAATCTTTCTTCTGCAGCTGTTTATTTCTAATAAGCCAATATTCCTCTTTGGAATGACTCACCTTTCATATCTGCTCACACTGTGTCCTAAATGCAGTATATTCTCCTACCTCTTCAGGACCTGAAAACATCTCATTTCCATTCTTCATTCTAATATCATACCCACCCACATTCCAAGGCTCTATGGCAATGTCACTTTCCTACCTGTAAGTCACTTAGCATTTTCCACCTCATAAGCTATACTTGTGTCGTGGTCTCATATTCAATATGATACCTCCATGAAAGCGTTAAACATTATTGATGTACTTCCTTGAAAAAAGCTAACTGCATGCTCTTTTCCTACTAGGTGGCCCTAAATATAATTGATCCCCAATGAGTAATTATTAACTGAATAAGAAATGAGTAGATTTAGAATTACTTAACAAAGAAAAATAAGAATGTAGTCTGTAAGAGGTGGGGCTAAGGAACAAAAGAATGGGCGGACGTTTGGGTCTGGATAGCTCTAGAGGCCCATGTGTATGGCATTCATTACCAAGGAGAAGAGATATGTAATCACAGGCTCTTTAACTGTGAACTGTCATCCTCAGAAATTTGTGTTTTTATGTGCATGTGTGTACATAAACAGGAGTCCAAACAGTGGTAGCAAAGACAAGGAAGTCTTGGTCTAATGGCTAGGAAAGAAATTCTTTAACAGGTTTCCTGATAAGACCTCTGCTTCCTGACATTCTGATAAGGAAATTTGGTGTTTTACACAGAAGCATTCCCTGTTTGACCAGTAAACTTCTCTGTTACATCTACTCAACTTCAGCCAGGATCAGAGCCTTTCCTAGTACTAATAGTTTTGCATGTTGTTCAGAATGGTCTCTGACCTGCACCTTGCAGACGGGAGAAAAGAAAAAGAGCATTGGGGATGGCTTTTGTTGTAGTCCGCAAGGATTTTTCCTATATTTTACTGTTGTAAGTACTGTATTACTCTGAAATCTTACATCAGAATTTCTTAATTATCAACTTGATTTGATCGAGAGACTCAGAGGGAGGTGATTAGACCATGAAGGTCCTATACTTATCAGTAGATTAATTCACTGGTGTCATACTGAGTGTGCTGTTGGGATGTGGGGCTCAATGGGAGGAGGGGATCACTGGATATGTACTTTTCAGTGGACTATGTCTCACTACAACTCTTCCTATGTTCTCTACTTCCCCAGGTGCCATGCAGTGAGCTATCTCCTCCCACATGGTGTTTGCCTTCATGTTCCTGCCTTGGAGCCATCCATGGACTGAAACCTAGAATTGTCATCCAGAGTAAACTTTTCCTCCTTTAAATCGTGAATGCTGAGTGTTTTGTTCCAGTGACAGAGGAGCTGACCAACACAAATCCTAACAGAGTCAAGGGGTGGCACTCCTGAAAAAAACAAAGGGAATGAAATACTTTTCAGTCCACTCTTACCCTTTAGGCAGGGTTGTACATACTTCTAAACTCTCAAAGAGAGCTGGCCATGTTGGGAGTTGTCACAACCACTAGAGTAACAAATTACACTTCTTAGGCATCTTGTGAGTTCATGATAAGTTTCACTAACATGGGCATTACTACTCATTGGGGTTAGAGATAGACTGAGTATTTAACTTAAAATTTTTATACCCAAGAGCAAAGTGTAGGAATTCAGAGGAGTCAATGAAACATTTTTCCAGCTACTTTTAGAAATCCCTCACACAAACCTCTGTGACTTCTAATGTTTCAGTCCTTGTCACCACTGCCATTCATGATTCACTGAAAACAGCTGCTCAAGGAAGCCATTAAGCTATTTTACTGGGAAATTGAAGGTGAAAATCTTGAACTGAAATGAAGCCCCCAATTTATAAGATGAGATGACCCTTAACAGAAAAGTCGGCTAACTAGTCCCTTTAGAAATTCCTGTTCTTGAAAAGCAAAGTTCAGTGTTGATCTAAGCTCCAGAATATTAGATAAATGGAGTAATCTTGCCCCATCCTTAAGGACCTTCACCATTTTGATCATAATGGCTTTCAAAAAAGAAAGAAGGAAAAAAAAAAAAAAAACCTCCTCACTTGAACCCACAGGCAGCAAAATCCCTGTTTCTTAAGATTAATAATAAAGCTTTAACAAAGTATTTCAGATTCCCATTGATCTTAGAACACAGGTATGCTTTTCCACATGGCAATCTTAAGCATTTTCTGATTAAGCTATATTGCATTTGTCCACCAGCAAATATTGTTGTGTTGATTGAATCAGGACTTTGCAAGCAGCTCTTTCTTGCCTTGGACAAATTAGCTTCTGTGCACAAGAATAAGAAAATGTGTCCAAGTTGTCTGAGTGTCTAACTTTGACTGTGTTTGGAGAGGGAACAATCTGCCTAAATAGATTACTTAGAAATAACTGTTGTTCAGTTTGAGGATAGGCAGAAATACTCTTCTTCTTTATGAATTTCTCATAGTGAGTTTAAGTTTGCTTAAGCAACTCTAAAACTAACCCTTATTTAATAGATTTATAAATGCAAGACCCATCCAAAAGTGCCAATCCCATGCCTGCTTGCTTATTTGCCTGGGTTTCTGGCAGATGACATCACATTGTCCTGTGATCTCTAGGATGTGTATAACTGTACAGCTAAGAGCAGATGCACAAAGGGAAGACTTACACAATCCAGGGTGAGGTGTCAAAGAACAGTAAAGATGACTACACTAAAAAATTTGAGGTGAAAATTAGGTTGGAAAACCAAAATGTTAGGCTGGACCTTAATATAAAGTTGCCCCATGTGTCTTGTGAATTTGCATTATCTCCCTTCCTTCAATGCATAATCAGATTATTTTAGGTGATGCTCTAATTTTTAGAGTAACTATTGCATGGAGAATTAATACATCCTTGTTCTTGCTTTGCAGGATTGGAGTCTTTCCATTAGCAGGCTTATGCTTTAGATCTACCTGGAGTTTTGCTTTGTGCTCTGAAGAAAAAACAACTCCACATCCTGGCATTTTTCATAGCACAACCTCAAAGTAGTTACTCTTACTTTCTCAGTGCCAGAGCACCTTTTCTTGTGTGGTCTTCAGACAAATTTATGAAATACGCCCTGTCTTTGGAGTCTCTGCCATTTTCTTATTTCTCTTTCTTCCCAGTAGTGATCTCACCACTCCTCTAGAAAAGGAACTCTATGCTGTTAGGAGATAATCAGCTCCTATCCTGCTCAGCAGATTTCACTAGAGATCCTGTGCACATTCAACCGATATCTGAGTACAAACCTTTTCCATAGGTATTTGAATTTTCAGCTTTCAAATCTTGATTATTGAAATGGAAAACAAATTTCAAAACTAGTTCTTTCATAATAGAACTCCATGCATCAGTAATCCATACAGAATTGGAGGGAATTGATTTTAAATTATAAACAAATACTTTGAATACACAAATACATTTGGGACATAACTCTTTAAAACTTTTTGGTACAAAGTGGCAATGAGTGAAAAAAAATATGGCACTTGCCTACTCCTCCAGGTATCCTCATACCATCTTGCAAAAGACCAAACAAGTTCAACCGGATGTAACCATTTACAAACTAATCATTCTCAGGAGGTTCTAAGGGCAAAGTCATTAAAGTTGACATAATGGCTGTTTTTCTTTCCAGTCTGGCAACTGAAACTGCCAACCACCATAGTAACCAAATGACAGATGAGAGATCAGTCTTCTATTGTCCCGTTTTTCTCAGACCATGTCCCTCAGAGACACCACTACCTGCATTCATGCATGCAGGATCCCTTCTCAAGGCATATTTTTTGGGAGGAACTCAGGAATCTAAGTTTTAATAAGATCCTAATTGGACTATGATATACTCTAAATTTTGAGAAAAGCTGCCTTGTGTCAGTTTCAAAACTTTATCTCTGCATTTCTTCCCTGACCATATGTTATTCTCATGTTAACATGAATATGCAAATTTATAATCACCTAAAAGCCTTCTAATTTTGTCTGCTTCTGGCTTCATTCCTTTTTCTGTCCAATCTATGGAAGCAGACTGTACTGTCACTGTCAACAAAAACTAGTCACTTTTGTGATCTCAGTGCCACCAACTATAAAAGACTGTAGCCCTGAAGAACAGGAAGTGGCGTGTTATCTCTAAGATCATCACAGTTAAACATCAAAACCCCATGGACTGTGTGAGGCTCTGGGGAATGTCTAGACACAAGCCATAAGAAGTGACCTTGACTGTGTATGTCCTTTCCATCATGACACTTTGATTCTCTTTCAAATTAAAATATTGTGCTTATTTTTCTGTTAAGGTCATGTTATTTGAAAATTTCGCCTAAAGCCCCACATACACCAATTTTAGTCTACTTCACTGGATATGCCTTTAAGGTACATATTCTATTTCCTTACTCCTAGCCCTTATAAATTTAAGTATTAAGTCATATAAGAAAAAGAATGGAAGTAGAACAGCAGGAGTAGTGAAGAAAACACACACACACACACACACACACACACAGAAAAAAAAATCTCGAATTCTGATCCATTCCAGAAAATAAGATCTAATCATTATGGTATAAACTGTCCTTTGTATACATTTCAGAAATTCAAAACATGTCATTGTGGGTGGGCTACTGTCTAATCTCTGTAAAAAAAAAAAAAAAAAAGATTTTCTTTGTTGCTGTTGGAAACCATCACTATAATCTTTCCTTTGTCACCGCTACTTAGTGTTGTGAATTTTACAGTGAACACAAGTTGTTTCTGCCTCCCCTCAGATCAGCTCACTTGCCAACATGGCTTGAATGTCTTCGTATTTACACACCCATGATTCGTGCCCCGAGTTTTATAATTACATGGTTAGAGATTAACTCTACTGTGGGTATTTACATTTCAGAGATATTGATCATGTAACATGGGATTTGGAAAATGAGTGAAAGAATGCTTAAACCAATGAATTAATAAACGAAGAAACTGGTGGAAGACTCCTCAGAACTCTCCATCTAGTTAAAACCAGAATCTCCACCCATCTCTCTGCAGGTCAAATCCCATTGGATTTCCCACACAGCACAATTTTTAACTTGGAATTATTTCACATTCTATTTAACTTCTAGGGTTTGTTAAAGCCAACATCCTACAAATTGAGAATTTTTTTTAAATAATCTTTATTGGTACATTAAATATACACATCATGATTGCACTCCATAATGGGGATTTGTACCAGTATAAGACACAACTTAATTCTCATTTTTTCCCATAGCCCTACCCACCCTACCACCCCCCCATATACATAAAATTTGTTTCCTTACTTTTTTGTTACAATCTCAACATTGTTCCCTTTCACCTTATTTTACAATGAGCATTTTCTATTTCACAATATATAACATATAATTCTAGGACTCATTTACATCTTCATTTTCTCATACCAGAGAAAAGATGCGATATGTACCTATCTGTGCCCTATTTATTTCACTTATGAGGATATCCTCAAGGTATTTTGTTACATAATTATTTGTTTCTTCTTCATAAATATTTTTATTGTGTTGTGTACAAAATAACTTTAAAAATCAATTTTATCTTGTAAGTATAAAAAGGCATTCTATCCTTAGATGAAGGAATATATACATAGTTTAAATTTTGTAAGAAATATAAAGAATAAAAGTACATGTCATACACATCTTATTTTCACTGATCAATGCTGACATAGAAAGACAGTATCAGGATTAGTCAATGATGTACTAACAAGATCAGGATCTGAGTTGCCTGAATTTAAACAAGATATTTGTGTTTTTAATTTCAAATGGAACCTGTGCTCATTGTGGAAATTAGAAAAAAATACAAAATGACAAAGAAAACACATAAACACTCTACTCAGAGACAGTTTGGCTTAGGTTTGTAACATTTTGTGTTATGTGTGCGGAATTGTACTACCGTACAGTTCTGTTCTCTGATTTTCTATTGATACTAAACTAAATGTTTTTGGGGGATTTTGTTTGTTTGTTTGTTTGTTTTAGATTTTTTTGAGACAGGGTGTCACTTTTGTGGTTTAGGCTGGCCCCGAGCTCAGCCTCAAACTCACATCACAGCAATCCTCCTGCCTCTGCCTCCCCAGTGCTGGGATTACAGGCGTGAGCCACCATGTCCGGCACTGTGGTATGTGGTACTGGTTGCTGCTGGGCGTGAGTCTCCACGCCCACTATGGTATGTGGTTACTGGGGATCGAACCCGGGTCCTTGAGCTTGCAAGATAGGCACCGGAACCTCTGAGCTAAATCCCTGGCCCTAAACTAAATGTTTTGATAGCTACTATTAGGTCGTTTCGTGGATGAAATTTTTTTATTTTTATTTTTGCCATTTATTTTGTGTTCTCACTTATTTTTTTCCATTACTATAGTATGTAAAATTTTGACAGATTTCTCAGTTTTATATTTCAGATTATATTAGTAAAACTGTAATTTCTTGGTTTGCAGATGTGAAATTTAGAGTAGTGTTACACTCTTGGCAATATACTCTTTTGAGAATATTTTATAAATTTATACATTTTTGAAAGACATGTTTCACTCACTGCAAGCTCTCCAGCAGTAGCTAAATTTTTATTTCTTCATTTTGATAGGTTAAAGGATACTAAATTGTGAGACTGCATATTTTTAAACTTATGATGTTTCTAACATGTCGTATCACTTGACTTTTTCCACTGTTATTTCTAACTATGTACATAAGATAGTAATTTGGTAGTTATATAATTAAAATGTTTTCATTATAATAGTAAATAGGCCTGCTTATTCCTAAATATAGGTTTCACATATTTTAGCAGGAAAAAATTTATACCTAGTTTTTGACTAGCATGCCACATTTTTATTTGCCCTTTAGGATCTGTCTGTTAGCATTTGTTTGTACACATATCTTCACTCTGTTTTGTCTTCTTTTTGTGATTTGTTTATTATATATTTTGACATATGTTTTTCACTGGCTGTATGCATTTCATATGTATTCTAGACAGTGACTTGGATATTTTATTTGCTTGTGGAATGTGTCTTTCCTGTAGAGATGTTTCCAACTTTCATATATGTTGTACATTATTCAATATTCTCCTAAGAAGCATTCTTTCTGCATCCTAAGAAATACTCTCCTATGTTAGATACCAAATAGTATTCTGTTACATTTTCTTTTAATGTGTCCAGGTTTCCTTCTGATACATATTATTTTTAAAATAATTTGAATTTATTATTTCAGTTATTTGAATTTATTTCAGACATATCATAATTTTGTCCAGGATTTCTAATGTTTTCCTCCTCACTGATCAATAGTTTTACATCTTTGCCTATGAAGATTTTTTTATATATCTATATTTTATATATTATATTTTACGTTTCTAGGCTTTCCTGACTGAGACATCTCTTCTACTTATCAATTCCCCAACTAATAAGATGCTGTTCTGATTAGTAAAATAGCAAAATTTTGACTTACAGTGAAGCAACTCCTGCTGTTCTTTCTTTCTAAGAATATTTTTATCCCTGCATAAATTTTAAAACTAACTTTTCCAAATCAATAAAAATAAAGCAAAAGATCGTCAAACTTTGTTATAAATTAAACTGGATTTATAGAACATTCTGGGAAGAACTGGCATCTTTATGACAATGACTCATTCTTGACTCCTTGAACATGATATATCTCTCCCACCTCTTTGACTCAATCTGTACCATTTGTAGTTTTTACCATTGAAGATTTTATACATTTTCAGCTTTTTCCCATGTCTCTTACACTTTCTCACTGTTGTGATGAATGGAACTTTCACTTTAATTTTTGCCATTATTTATTATAATATCATTGATTTTTTATATTCAGAAATTATTGATTTTTATATTCATCTTGTATTTAATCATTTATTAATATTGCTAAGAGTTTATTTGTACCTTTTCCAATATTTCTGTGTTTTATTAGTAAAGAAATTTGTGCTCTTTTTATTTTCATTATTTGTGTGATTTTTTTTTGTATTGGCATATTTTCTACACAAATTCAAAACAGGATCATTGGAAACATATGTTTTGTCTTGTTATAATATTTATGCGATAGTATGGTATCTAAATTTTGATAAACAAGAGAAAAATAAGAGAGAAAAGCTATAGAATAGTACTCACCCAGATAAATATGGACCTACCCTGGAAGGCACATTCGGACTTTCCGTCCTTGGCCTCTGTCACCAAACCTTCATTTACCAATCTTCAGCTGCTCCAAATTACTAAGTGCATCTTTTAGGTTAAGTGAGTAGAATAAAAATCCCAGGGATAAATCAAAATTCAGAAGCAAAATGAGGAATGTAATGAGGACCAGACCGGAAACAAGACAAAAATATTGATCTATCCATTTCAATAAACAATTTATTATTTATTGAAGTATTTTCATCATATTTTTACTTTGTAAAATATGTTTTATGAAACACAGGAGAATTTCAGTCTTATAAGGATGATTTACAAAATGTGTTTGAGAAAATATAAATTCATATGCTTTTACTCCAAAAGGTGTTTGGAGGGAATACTTTTAATTAAAAATAATAAAATGTCTATTAGACATATCTAAAAGTGTAGTGTATTTCTTTTTCTTACAAAAGTGCACCAGATCTTAGAGATCCTGTCAACCATTTTTTCTTTTGCTCGTGAATGCCTGATTTGTGCACTTGTACCTTTGCCCTGTTTCATTGTTAATATTTTGCTTTTTGAAACTATGATCTTCTTACAAATTATAGAAATTGTGTCCTGCCTTTCATAGGTTGTTAAAATTTTTACCTCTGGGCACTAGTCTCTTTGGTTTTTGGTATTTTTTCTGACTATAACAGCATGGCTCTTCCTACAAAGTCACTTTTACTGTACACTTTCCTTATGTTTCCTGGAGACACCACTTTAAAATTTATCAACTAACACTAATGACAAGTTTCTCCATGATCCAAACCAAATAACTTCAGATTCTTGGGATGCAGCTAAGTTGAACTTTGTACCATGTGTAACTTAAATTCTGATTCAGTGATTGAATTTTTCATTATACCTACAATATGCTTCTCTGATTCAAAAGTAGAGGTTAGTTTTATATTCACCTGGGTAATTACTTGTTCATCAGCTCTTTATGCTTAAACTATTACTTTAATTAAATCTTTCTCATTTTGAGGGGATAAATATTTATGAAATTTCCTTAGATAATGTGGCCACATTTACCTGTCATCTTTACCCACCAAGAAGTGTTGGGCTGGATATACAACTTTGATGTTATGTGCAACTTTATCTTTAGAATCTTTAAACTGGTGTTTATCTCATAAAATCTAAGTGATATAGAAAGTCTGAAGTTAGTATGTTTCAGGTTTTTATGATGTGTTAATACCATTCCATAGGAGCTTCTAAATTGATATCATTAAAATGGAAAGAGCAAATTCAAGAAAGATCTAAATAGGGGCTTCTTTTAAATTTAAACAAACAAAGTAATTCTTTTTTAATTGTCACTTGATATTTTTTCCCTTTGGTATGAGAATTCTTTTTCTTCTTTATTGACCTATAATTTTTGTACTTCCTTTTTTTCATTATCCTTCATTAAATCGCCTCTCTACCCTCTTCCTCTGTATTTATAATCCATTCTTGATTGCACTTCTTTGCCCTCTCTCTCCACAATTTTGAAGGTATCACCAGTGAATCTTTCTGCATATCTTATTTGACAAGTGTATTCTTTTGTTTCTTTTTCTGTCTTTTGTTGCATTAGTTACTAACATCTGCCCCTTGATTTCTTCTTATACTCTTGTCTTACTATAATTTCTTTTCACATTCCATGAAGGTTAAGCCACATTTTCCTAAGGGCTACAAGTAGGAATTTTATCTTTTATATTGCCATTATTCTTCTTACAAACCATTTTTTTCTATGGCATATACTACTTTCAAGCATTTTGGGCTATGTACTGTTTCCTTACAATGAAATATATTTTTTTTTTTTTTTAGGTTTTTTGAGACAGGGTCTCACTTTTGTAGTTCAGGCTGGCCCTGAGCTCAGCCTCAAACTCATATCACAGCAATCCTCCTGCCTCTGCCTCCCGAGTGCTGGGATTACAGGCGTGAGCCACCACGCCCAGCACTGTGGTATGTGGTACTGGTTGCTGCTGGACTGAGTCTCCACGCCCATTATTGTTATGTGGTTACTGGGGATCGAACCACGGCCCTTGCTCTTGCAAGACCTGCGCCGGAACCACTGTGCTAAATCCCCGGCCCAATGAAATAAATTTTTATGTTCTCCACTTTTTATCTTTTCTCTTAGTTCATTAGAGAAGGGAGAGATTTTTATTCAGCTTTACATTTTCCAGAATTATGAACGATCATGGTGGATGTAGCTTGAGAGTAGTTCACTGGGTCCTTAGCTTCTTTTGTGGGCCTCTTAGATAATTGTGCTGAACTGTTATCAGGATTACAAAAAAAAGACGTGAATGATTTTCAATTGATTTTGATAACATACTTTATTTGGAGTGAGTCTATTGCTGCTTCTGTGACAGAACCATGCCTTCTAAGTAGGAAATTTTAATGCTACTGTGATCTTTGTAACGATGAAGTACCAAAAGTAATTTTTCTCAGCACGCATGCTCTTAAGGCTTGGACTTAATCTCTAGTTTTAAATGCTAAACGATTCTTCTAGTATGCAAGAGAGAATTCCCACCTTCATCTATTTCTTGAGATGCTGTGTACTGAGAATGTTGGTCTCTTAACTGATGCAGAGAGATCTGTTGATGAGAGCAAACACTGCTGTACCTTCGCCCCTCTGGCCATTGTGCTCCTAACAGGAATTTCATGCTAGTTAGAATCTTTCCATCTTGTTTCCCCCTCAGTGCAATCTCAGTGTCCTGGACCCGAAGGCGTAGAGATGGTTAAATCACATGATTTCTCCACCTGTCCATGCAGTCGCTGGGCAGTATTAGATAAAATCTTTTCAATGGAATGCAGGACAACAGCTGATACTTTAATCAAAACTCACCAAGCAGGTAACAAAAAATATTGCCTAAGCATTAACATTAATCTGTCTTAACTTCAGCTTACAGTTCTGTTGTCAATGAAAATAATTTTGTTAATTTTCATGACTCAATTTTACAAAAAGAAATTTAAGGAAACATTTGGCATAAGTGATGTTACCCTGAAAATTAGAATTTAGACTATTGTTATAAATTTTAGCAACAGATCATTGATATTTTATGTAGTTCATTGAGGTTCCAAAATTTAAAACTTCTAACAAAAAAAAAAACAAAAATTTCCTGTTAATAATACATCAGTTAATGAAACGTTATTTCAGTGCCTGGGCTTCTGTGGAAGGGCACATTAAATTCTCAGTCCATTTAAGATATTTTTCAAAGTCTGACCTGAATATTCCTGGCAAACTCTGGACATCATCCAAGAGGTATTTTTGTCTGTCTGTGCTGATTGTGTGAATTAAAGTGTGTGTTATTGAAAGCAGTGCCATAGTCCCTATTAACTCGATGCCACATTTTTTGGAATTAATAACAGAGGGCAGGTGGAGCAAGTGGTCCATACACTGGGAAATTGGAAGTCACTTATTTAAATATTATCACAGAATATAAGTTGTGTATCAGTGATGAGGTATGTCTTTCCCTCTGTCACTTGGAAGTGATACTTCTTAGATGCATAAAGTTAGGAGTGAAGGCAGTGATGGGAAAAAAAAA
>PVIR01018659.1:0-33057 GCA_004026965.1 Petromus typicus | reverse complement strand
TACCACAGTGCCGGGCGTGGTGGCTCACGCCTGTAATCCCAACACTCGGGAGGCAGAGGCAGGAGGATTGTGATGTGAGTTTGAGGCTGAGCTCAGGGCCAGCCTGAACCACAAAGCGAGACCCTGTCTCCAAAAACCTAAAAAAAAAGAGAGAGAGAAGACATGTTGTTTTACATCTGTCTCCTTGCAGAGCTGCACAGTTACAAGTTTAGGGCATGTACATTAATGTGGTTGATAATTTTAATTGTATCCTGCAAAATACTAAGTCCAGGGGTCATTTTTCCACCAGACTACATTTCTGTATATGGGCAGACTCACATTCAAAAGGGGCCTCTTGAGTGGTGAAGCCAGAAAGCATCCAATCACGGTCACAGTGCTTTGTGACACAAATGACCTGAATAGACTTGACCAGTCCTGAACCTGTGTTGTCGATTGGCAACAAAATACACGTAATAGTTGGCCAGGGATATAGTGCAGACACTCTGTTCTTGCCTGGCAAGTTGAATCACTGGTATTACAAAAAACAAAAATGCATATCATGTATCCTCATGCACATCCTCCTGAAATATATTTCACACAAGCAAGTGTTACGGTCTTATTGTTATCATCAGTAGACTTGTCAACCTAGATCGTACACACAGTGATTCATTAATCCTAACAGTTGTACCTCAGTAGCTTCTGCTGTTTCATCATTGTCTGTTAATGGTGCTGATCAAAAGAGGAATACATGCCACCTTTTGAACTGAAGCCTCTCCTAAAAGTTCATGACAAATGTCCCTACCAGCAGACATGGCCAACTCTTCACCAGTAGTAAAGGGCTTTTCTTAGCTGTAGTGATGCTGTGAACACTAAGAGTCATGCTTTTAGTCCAGATATATTGGATGAAGTGATGGCCTTCAGTGATTGTGTCTCTTCTTTGTGTTCATGGCTTATTCTTTTGAAATATTCCAGAGGTTTGGCTTTTAATGCATGATGTCTGGGTAGCCAATCACCACATGTTATGCAAAAGGGCATGGAGAATGTGAACCAGCTGTTGCAATGAACACATAATTTAAGTAGGACTCGGTGTTTTCTTTGAAATGAAGCTTTCTTCTGCTGGCATCTTAGAGTCTTCTGCTGTCTAGTCGTTGGGTCTTTCCCCTTTTTCCAAGAAGCCATCCAGGGATATCTGCTTTTCACTCATTTTGGCCAGGGTTAGCTGCAGGCCTACATAAACCATAGTGAGCAGAGAGCATGATGAGGGCAGAGGTGTGGACAGAAGTGGTGAATGAAATAGCAGACAGACCATCTGCTGACCCCCGTCAGTGCAGCAGTCTGACCTCAAGCCTCCACCTGGTGCAGCGTGAGTGAAGCACAGCCACTCACTCACCACTGTAAAGCCCACCAACCCCTGCACTTGCGTGCCACCTTCCACCACTGGTAGGGTTCTGATGGGGCCTGCAAGCAGTGGGCTCACTCTGGTCTCTCGCAGTCAAACCACTGTGGTAGTGTCAGTCTGTATTTACAGCTGCTCCTCAGGGCTGGCATCACAGCTTCAGCTCCACCTCAGATCTTCAGGCATGGGATTCTAGATCCTTCCCATGTACAGGTCACAGTAGGGTCCATACTCCTGTGAAGATCTAATACCCACTTGATCTGAAGAAGGCAGAGTTCAGGTTGCCAAGTGAGCCATGGGGAACAGCTGAAAATATAGAAGCTTTACTCACTCACCTCCTACTATGTGGCCCAGTTGTTTATAACAGGCCATGCACCAGGACCCTCCCATGGCCTAGGGGGTTGGGGACCCCATTTCTAAGGGGTAACTATGAGAGAATGCAGCAGTTTCCTCATGGCTACATTGGTAAACTGAAAAACTGCATCTCCTGAAAGTGCAAAACATTCTAGATTAAAAACCATGTTCTAGGGCTGGGGATTTAGCTCAGTGGTACTCCACCTGCCTGGCAAGCACAAGGTCCTCAGTTCAATCCCTGGTACCAAGACAAAACAGAAAATTATGTTGTTCCAGGTGTGGTAGCACATGCCTACAATCCCAGAACTCAGGAGACTGAGGTAAGAGGATTGCTGTGAGTCTGAGGCCAACCTGGGCTACATAAAGAGTGCAAAATGAGCCTGAACTACATAGTAAAACCCTGTTTCAAAACAAATAAAAAACAAAAACATAACATCCAGCCCCTGGAAAGATAACAGGAGAAGAGAGTATTGACAAATCTGTATACTGTGCCTTTCTGTTCTTACTCTAGTAAATGGAGTCAGAAGCCTTTTTTTATACAACTTTTAGAAAACTTCCTGATTGATTTTTAATTGTGGAACTGCCTCCTGTGTGCTCTCCATTTGTGTGGAGTATGGACATCAAAACATGTTCTGACTGCAGACCTGCCAAAGCAGGTCAGTCTCTTTGGTAAAGCCATAAATTTTGCTAGTTATGTACCCTCCTCTGGAAAATCATCTGGCAGTGTACCAGTGCCAGAACTTGCCTTTACTTGCTCTTGTCCAGTACTTTATTGTGAAGATTGCTACTTAACTCTTTGTGTTTCGTTCCTTAGGGACCCTACCAGGACACACTAGAATTCTTACTGGGTAGCAGAGATGAGTGTAAGAACTTCTGGAAGATTTGTGTGGAGTACCACACCTTTTTTAGGCTTCTTGACCAGCCTAAGCCAAAGACCAAAACTGTCTTCTTCAGCAGAGGCTCCTCCTTCAGATACAGGTAGGTCCTGTGTCAGTGGGACTGTGATGGGCCTGTAGGTTGGGTAAAGAATCACATTCATGGCAAATTCTTATAAAAGACAGCATACCAAGTAAGATAGTAAGAAAACAGGCTTTTAAAAAGTTGGCCTAGATAATTGTTTACATTTTTAAAACATTATAAAAATAACTATGAAATATATAGAGTAGAGCCCTGATTTATGAACTCAGTTTTTCCTGGCTATAACTCAAGTTGATCAGTTGAAGGCCCAGGCTCTTCTACATGGCCTTCAAAGTTTCTCTTGTACACAGGCAGATCTCAGCATCCTTAGAGAGACACAGGCCCAGGATGTCTTATGTAACCCAACACAGAAAAGGATGGTGGAATGTTCTGTCCAAACTCTGTAAGGGTTAAATCTGTATTGAGACCATCTGGAAGCAGAAGCCGCTGGCATTCAGGTCATAACTCAAGACTTTGGTCATGACTTAAAACTAAAACTCCATTCATAACCCAAGTAGTTCATATCAGGCTGGCCGTAACTTGAGGGTCCACTGTACATGTGTATTTATGAGAAAGGATGGGCAAGTTTTACTTTTCCTCTGTCCTTAAATCTGAAAAACTAATGTTGTGAATTGTTGCTACTTCTTTTTCAAAGACCTAAACTTTTATTCACAGTGGAAGAACACAGAAGCAACTAGTAGATTACATCAAAGATGGTGGAATGAAAAGAATTCCATATGAAAGGTAAGTTCTATGGTCTTCATGGTATAAAGCATGTGTTTTTAAGATTAGTAATCTAGTATTTTTAATCTTTACCTGGATAAAACTCATTTCAAATAAGCATGCTTATCAGTGCTGAAATTGTTAGTTTGTAAAAGATGATTTATTCTATCTAAATAGATGTTTTATACATATATAGATGTTATTTGTTAGCTGCTAGTCTGTGTAGCTTAGCTTGTATATATAATAGTTTTACATTATATGGTAACACTTCAATCTGAAAATTCATGTAGAATTTTCCATTTGTATGGGTATGTAATTTTGTCTCTTTTGGGATTTCTGTTTATGTCGATTCTTCTTGTTTTCCTGCCTTTTTCTAGTTAGATGTTTCTGTTACTTTTGTTTTTTTGAGACAGGTTCTTGGCATGTAGCCCAGGCTGGCCTCAAACTCACAGTGATCCTCCTGCGTCAGCCTCCCAAGTTCTGGGATTACAACTATGCGCCACCACACTCAGCTTAGGCACCCCTATTATTCCTCTGTGAGCTTTTCTTTCTGCATGCATTACATACTTGCTGCACTAGAAATAGGAAGGTTTGGCAACTCATCATTTGTTCTCTGTTTTACAGGCGGCATAGCAAGACACGGACATCAATACATGTTCTGACTGCAGACCTGCCAAAGCAGGTCAGTCTTTCTGGTGAAGCCATAAACAATGCTAGTTATGTGCCCTCCTCTGGAAAATCATCTGGCAGTGTAACAATGCCAGGACTGGTCCTGCAGCAATGCCTACTCTAGGACTCTGACTTTAGAAAGTTCCTTAGTAAAGCCAGACCTGTGCACCCCAAGCAGTGCGTCACAGTGTTGCTCGGGACCCAGAAGGGTCCTGAACAGTCATCCCCAGGCTAGAACGACTCCTTGCTGCACATCAGCTGTATCCGTGTGGCAGGGTTCCATGGCACTTGTGAAGCTGTCTACAGAGCGTATATCCTCTCCTATCATACCTACTCAGTATAGTTCTTATAATTTTTAAATTTTATTTATTTATTTTGTGGTACCAGGGATTGAACTTGGGACCTTGTACTTGTCAGACAGGTGTAAAACTGTTGAGCGACATCCTCAGCCCTACTTCTTGAAATTTTAGATAGAAGTTAGGCAGGATAAAAACTAAAAGGGATAAAAATAGAAAAGGAAGAAAAAGTATTCTTGTCTGCAGAGACTATGGTACTACCTTAAAAGATTGCCAAAATATTTTTAGAATTGATGGATGATTTATCAAAGTAGCAGGATATAACACAATATTAAGCTTGTCATTTTAGCACTTGGGAGGCAGAGGTAGGAGTACTGTTTCAAGTTCAAGGCCAACCTGGACCACATTAATGAGTTCAAGGCCAGCCTGAAGTATATAACAAGATCTTGTCTAAAAACAAAGTAAACATATAAAAGTAATAGCCTTACTATACACTAGTAATGGACAGAAAAAGAAATCAAGAAACCAATTCCATTCACAGTAGCTTCAAATAAGATAAAATATCCAGGAATCAATATAACCAAGGAGACTTAAAGAGTTCTACAATGAAAATTCAAGGGAGAGCATCCGGCAGCAAGAAGGAAGAAGATGATCGAGTCACATGTTACCCAGGTGGAAATTAAGGAGCTAGAGAAGCCAGTCAATGGCGAGAAGACCTGTCCACTGTTGCTGTGGGTCTTCACTACCAACAGCAGCCTCCACCACCGCATGGATGAGTTTACTATGGCAATACCTGTCCAGAAGGGGGAGATGTGCACCTGGATGCATTACATACTTGCTGTTTTACAGGCGGCACAGCAAGACATGGACATTAGTACATGTTCTGACTGCAGACCTGCCAAAGCAGGTCAGTCTTTCTGGTGAAGCCATAAACAATGCTAGTTATGTGCCCTCCTCTGGATGAGTGCAACCTGGAAAGAACTGACTAGTAAAAGAAGTTACCCAGAAGCTAGAAAGAAGGGCACATACTTCACTGTTGCAGTTGTTTTTATTGATCTTAAAAGACCTGGCTGCTAGTAAGGAGATAGGCAGCACCCTGTCTGGAGAAAGGAGACAGATCAGGCACCACCTCCTTCAGGGCATGTAAGACCATGTTAAATTTATTCACTCTCTCAGCTATGTAAAATAAACTTATATTTTTTTCCTCCCCTGATTTTTGCCATTAATCTTTTAAATTCTAAAAAAGTTGTAATGAACCTATTTAGGAGTTAGACTTGGTGTACTGTGGTATGAATATTAATAGAAAATTTGTTTTAAGCCCTTTTGTAAAATATGAAGAAAAATGCTCTCAGCAGTCTGTGAAAAACTGTACTGTTAAGTGTATGTGTACAAAAAAAAACAAAATTCAGGACACTGACGAGAAAAAATGAAGACACCAGAAGATGGAAATATCCCCCATATTTATGGATTGGCAAAATTAATACTGTCGTAATGGCCATATTACCAAAAGCCACCTACTGATGTAGTACCATTCCCATCAGAATACCAGTGACATTCTTCACAGACCAAGAAAAACAATCCTGAATTACATACAGAAGCACAAAAGACCTTGAATAGCAAAAGCAGTTCTAAGCAAATAGAACAAGGTTTTTGGCCTCATAATACTTAGTTTCCAATTTTACTCCAAGGCCCTACTAACAGAATAGTAAGGTACTGGCAGGGAAGTAGACACATAGACTAATGGATCAGACTGAAGGAACCAGAAGCAGAACTGTGCGGCTGCAGCCATCTGAGTCTGGACAGAGGAGCTAAAAACATACTCTGGAGAAGAGACAACCTTTTTAAAAAGTGTTGCCGGAAAACTGCATATCTACTTGTAGAACATTGAAACTAGATTGCTATTACCCTGTTCAAAAATTGCCTGAAAATAGATCTAAACTTTCAAACTCCTAAAAGAATATAAGAAGTCTTTCCCTAAGCCAGTGTCTTCAAGAGTTTTACCTAACCTGTTTTGCAGCAGGTTTAGTGTGTCTATTTTAATATTTAGGTCTCTAATCCACTCTGATTTTAGTTTGGTACATGGTGAAAAAGATAGGTTTAACTTTAGTCTTTGGCAAGTTCAAGACCAGTTTTTCCAGCACCATTTGTTAAATTCCACTGAAGAATTTTGGCTGCTTTTGTTTCTGGATCTTCTGATCTACTCCACTGATCCTCAGATCTGTTACTTTGCCAGTACCATGCCGTTTTTATCACAGTGGCTTTATAGTATAGTTTCAGGTTCAGGATCATAATACCCCCACCATGTCCCTGTTGCTTGGAATTGGCTTAGGGGAAGACTTTCTGAACAAAACCTCTCTATAACATGAGAACATGAGAACTGGCAGAAGAAATAAAAAAATGGGACCTCATTCTATTAAAAAGCTGCACAGCAAAGGAAACCACCAACAGGAGCCAAAGGGCAACCAACAATATGGGAAAGAATCTTTACCAGCTGTTTCTCAGACAAAGGGCTACTATCTAGAATATATAAAGAGCTTTCAAAAAAATCAGCTCACCCAGATTTAAAGACCCAGTTGAAAAATGGTTATCAGAAATGAACATAATTTTCAGAGGAAGAAGTAAGAGCAGCTAAGAAGTACATGAAGAAATGTTCATGAAAACCACATTTAGATTTTATCTCACTCCACAAAGAATGGCTATTATCTCAGAATTAGCCAGCAACAAATGTTGGCTAACCCTTCTCCACTGTTGATGGGCATGTAGACTCATACAACCTCTGTGGAGATCAGTGTGGAGATTGCTCAAAAAGCTAGGATTAGAGGTCCCATTTGACCTGCCCTTTCCTCTGCTAGGTATATACACAAAAGAATGAAAAGATTCATATCACAGCGACATATGACACCCATGTTTATAGCAGCTCAGTTTTGTGATTGCTAAATCTTGGAAACAACCCAAATGTCCATCAACTGGAGACTGGATAAAGAAGATGTGGTTCTTTTGTACAGTGGAGTATTTTTTCTGCCATTAAAAATGATAAGATTGAGTCATTCATACTCAAATGGATGTACCTTGAGGACATCCTCATTAGTGAAATAAATAGGTCATAGATGTGTAAATATATCTTTTCTCTGGTATAAGAAAATAAAGAAGTAAATGAGTTCTAGTATATATAGTTGATATTGTGAAATAAAAGATATTTAAAGGAAAGAGAGTGTAGGGGTAAATAATGAGGGGGAAAAAGAATATGATAGTAATGTAAAAAAAGGAACCAAAGTTTATGTATATAGAAGATGGGGAGTTTCAGGGCAAATGGGGGAAGGGGAAAAATGAGAAGTCATATCATATTCTGGTACAAAGTCTCAATGTTAAGTGCAATGATGATGTGTATTCATCATGTACCAATAAAGATTTGAATTTTTTAAAAAAGAAAACAGGAAACACTGAAAACCATAGGCTCAAAGACTCCCTGAATAGGATTTCAATATCACAAGAAATAATAGCAAAAACCAACTAATAGGACTACATCAAATTAAAAAGTTTCTGGACAGCCAAGGAAACAACTAATAGAGTGAAAAGACAGCCTGCTGCAGTGATCTCTAAACCTTTTAGAGACTGTAACCCCAAACCCACTTATTTACCACAAAGTATCCACGCTGCAGGTAACCCTGAATGACCAGCATGTTGAGGCAGTCCTGAACTTGCATGCCGACAGAGAGGGCTGAGTCCCTGTGGCATCATATGTGCCATAGGTTCACCGCCACTGGCTTCTAGAACGAGAGAAAAGTCTTCATCAGCTACTGTTTTCAAGAGAGATTAATATTTAGAATATAGAAAGAACTCAAAACCTTAACACCAAAAATCAAATAAGCAATCAATAAGTGGACAATGAATAGACACATCTGAAAATAAAAATACAAATGGCTAATAAGTAAATGAAAAAAATGTTCATCGTCTTTAGCCTAGACAAATACATATGAAATTATACAGACTTCATTCCATCTTAATGAAAATAGCCACTGTCATGAATATAAAAAATAGGACCAGGGATGTAGTTCAGTGTACAGCACCTGCCTAGCAAGCACAAGGGCCTGGGTTCGATTCCCAGTACCAAAAAAGAAAAGTGAGAAAAAAAGACCAAAATAAAAACCTCTTTAAAAAGTTTAAAAGAATATAAGAAACAACAAATGTGGAGCCAGGGATTTAGCTCAGTGGTTGCAGCACCTGTCTTGCAAGCGCAAGGGCCCGGGTTCAGTCTCAGTAACCACATAACAAACTGGGCCTGGAGACACACCCAGCAGCAATCAGTACCACGTACCACAGTGCGGGGCGTGGTGGCTCACGCCTGTAATCCCAGCACTCGGGAGGCAGAGGCAGGAGGATTGCTGTGATGTGAGTTGGAGGCTGAGCTTGGGGCCAGCCTGAACTACAAAGCGAGACCTTGTCTCAACCTAAAAAAACAAAAAAAGAAACAACAAATGCTGCTAGGATTTTAAATTAATATAGTCACTATGGAGATCATTATGGAATTTTCTCTAAAAACTTGAGCTTAGTCCAAAGCAATTAAGGGCAGCATGCCATGCATGGGATACCAGCATGCTCGTGTTCATTATGGCACAACTCACGATTGCCAAGATATGGAGCTCGCCTAGTTATCCACAGCAGATGAATGGGTAAAGAAAATGTGGTTGGAATGCACAGTAGAGTATTATTGAGACATAAGGCATAAGGAAGAGCATGATTCTGTCATTGATAGGAAACTAAGTAAATCTAGAAACCATCTTGTTGAGTGAAGTAAGTCAGATCAGAAAGACAAATACCACATGTTCTCCCTAATAAGTAAAATCTAAAACAGATGACAAGGAAGTATAAAGGAGGCTCTTACCAGACCAGAGGAACAAAATAAGAGGCTTGAGAAGGGTTGGTAAGGGTGGGTAATAGGGAGATGGATGTGAGCAAATTATACACATAAAAATGTTCTTCCAAATATGGAAGGAGGAGGGAAGGTCAGGGGATGAGAGAAGAAAAATGATCAGTTTGTTACATGCATGTATGAATCTACCAAAATTAAATCCGTTTGTCTGTATAAAGAAAAAAATGGGCCAGTGATATAGTTCAGTGGCGCCATGCCTGCCTTGTAATCACAAGATCTGAGTTCTATCCCCTGTCGTACCAGGAGGGAAAAAGAAAGAATAAAGCCAGGTATGGTGGCATACATCTGTAATAGTAGTACGCTGGGAGGCTGAGGCTGGAGGATTATAAGTTGAACTTAACCTGAGCAATTTAGACTCTCAAAATGAAAAAGGGCTAAAGATATAGCTCAGTGTGAATGAAGGCCCTGGGTTCAATCCCAGGATGCCTCCACCAAAAAAAAAGGTTAAAAATAAAAAGTACATAGAAGCATGAGGATATCCTTGCTAAAATATGCTTAACATGGTTGCAACTGTGTTAAAGTACAGATACACATGGCTGCACACACAAGTACTTCATTAAAAAAAAAAAATAAAAAGAATACCCCAATGAGACAGGACTCTCCACGCCCCTGTGCTGACCATCTGTTTCCAACCTTCCTCATGGCAGTCTCTGCCTGCATTTGTGTTTACGTATTAACTTCCATGTGCAAGCCTGATTGTATATTGAATGCTACTACTTTGAGGCAGTATTGTCACCTCTCTTTCTTCTGCTGCTGTCTCCTTTGTACAATTTTTATTTATTCTCAATGTTTTCTTGATGGGCGTCATTTGTACTGAATAGAACTTCCAGGAGCTCCTCTTGCACCTTATATCTTAAAGTTCATGTGTTTGTAGCTTTTCTCTAATGAGTCTTTTAAAGCAAACTGTTCAGGTGTGTATCTGAAACTCTTCAGGTGTGTATCTGAAAATTTCTTTGGAATTAAAAGTGAATTATTGTTCCTTTGAAATTAGTTTAACTAATCTAAAAAAATCTTATTTAGAGAGCTTGTCTGAAAATCTAAAAGCCAGGCACAGTGACATGCTCCTGGAATCCCAGTGCTGGGAGACTGAGGCAGGAAGACTTCAACTTTGAGCCCAGTCTCTCCAACTTAGTGAGACTCTGGCTTCAAAAAATTAAAAAAAATATATTAAAAACTATATTTAAGCTCTTCTTAACATTAGTTTTTTAAAAATTTAAGCATTTTTGTTTTTGTTTTTTCTGAGACAGGGTCTTGCTATGCAGTTCAGGCTGATCCTGAACTCACTACGTAGCCCAGGCTGGCCTCGAACACTCAGCAATCATCCTGCTTCAGCCTCCTCCTATGTGCTGGAATTATGGGTAATCAGTGCATCACCTTGCCCAGCTCTTACCTTATATTTTAAAAATCACAAAAAATAGAATGTTTGGATGGTTAAGAAAAGATGATATGGTAAACATTGGAAAATAGCTTAAATTTATAGGCCATGACATAAATGCTGTTCTGTTATCTAAAAGTTTGGCTCTGGCCTCAGGCTGTGACATTTTGCTCATATACGCATGTGCACTGTGCGTGTGAGGCAGCACAGAAGTTCCTCAGCTCTATCCTGGTGTATTCAGTCTGGTGGTGTTATGTGTAGTGAGGATTTTTTTTGAAATGTGGTTGAATCTCAGTGCGGCACGTGGTGTCTGCATGCTGAATCGCAGTGAGGACATGGCTGGACACTGCAGAGGTGCCTCCATGTGGCATCCTCACTCCCTCAAGTCGTTGTCTGCTTGTGTACTCTTTCCTCTTCTGCTTTCAAGATCCCCAGGTTCCTGTGCACTGACTGCACAGCCTCCCCTGCCTCCAGGCTGTGTCCCCTCCCTGAGGCTCAGACTTGTCCCTGGCATGGCAAGGGGCAGTGGAGGGCACTGCTAGCCGAGTAAAATCACTCGCTGCCTGTCCAGGTAGGTGAAACTGCATGCCAGACACATCAGCTGGCAACCTCGGGGTATTGAGGGATGTGCTGGAAATGTGGGAAGCCTTCATTCAGTTATCTTTACTGTGAATTTCAGTCCGTAGGAGAAGAAAACAGTCATAAGGGATTATAAACACGTGATCTGGGTTGGTTTGCAGTGCCATCCACATTTACAAATCTGTTCTGAAAAGGACAGTCTGACCATTTGCCCTTCCTAATAACCAAACAGACAGACAAACCGTAGTTGGCTTTGCAATTTCCAGTTTTTGTTTGTTGGTTGTAGTACTGTGATTATACCCAGGGCCTGTGAGGCAAATACTCTAATGCTGAAGTACATTGCAGCACTGCTGTTAAATTTTACTTTGAAATAGGGTCTCACTGTATGGTTTGAGCTGGCCGGAAAACTTACAGTCCTCCTGCATCAACCTTCTGAGTAGCTGATATTATAGGCATGCAGCACTACTCCAGACTGGTTTTGCAACTTTTAATAGTGATTTGTAATTTTCTGTGTTCTTTTTATCTTTTTCCTGATTTTGACCCTTAGAGCGTCTCATTCACCGAGGGCTTGAGATCTTCTGCCTCTCTGTCTTCAGCAAACGCCTCCTCATATCCACACGCTACCTCCCCTTTGTCTCCACCTGGCCTACCTGATTTCGAGGACAGCAGCAGCTCCTTCATGGATCCCCAGGCTTCCTACGTCGCGAGCACAGCTGTCAAGAATGTGCCCACAGTGAGGAGCAGTGGAGCAGCTGAAGGCCCCAGCGCCCCACTGGCCCAGCCTCCCCGACCCCCTGCACTCCAGTCTAGTCCAGGTGTCGGCTTTGGTCCTGTCGTGAGCAGCCATGGTTCTGTCGGTCCCACAGGACAGAGTCTCAGTGCCTTAGACCTCGATGTGGGGAGGGCAGGCAGGGTGCTCAGAGCCACTGGTGGAGATGACACTGGTGAGGATGACATCCCTGCAGGCTTCTTCCTGTCCTGCAGGGAGTACCGGGGTGGCCAGCAGCACCGTGGTGGGAGCTCTGTTTTCACATTGACAAATGCACAGCTGCAGGTGTCCGAAGAGTTCATAGACGATGACCCAGCAGACATCTCTTTCTTTGCTGGAGGCTCAGAGGCATTTTCTTTTGTGTACAGCTCTCTGGTCCTTCCAGAGCCCCTGGCCCTTGCCCAGCCTACTGTATCCCCTTCCTTCCAGCACCCAGAGTCTGCCAAGTCCAGCCCAGACAGGTACTCCACTGAGGCAGTAGACATGAATGTAGAAGATGATTTTGAATTTGGGGAAGGAAGTGACTTCAATGGCAATGCTCACCCCTCAGACACCTCAGAGCTGTTTGAGGTGAAGGCACAAGCTAGCCTGATGCAGAGCCTCTTAAGTCCTTCTGACACTAGCTCCCTCAGAAACAACCAGTCTGAGAACAGCTCACTCCATAATGTGCCTCTGCACAGTGGGCTGTCTCTGCATACTTCGAGCTCAGCCAATCAGTCTGAGGCCAGCTCCATGGTCAACTTTCCCGCCTACTCAGTCCGCTCTGAGTCCAGCTCAGCCTTCCAGTTCTCTGACATCATCGACCAGTTAGAGCAGCTCAGCTACCCACCTACAACAGCTGAAGACTCCAGCAGCACAGACTCGAGCTTGTGGGGCTCTGAGACCGAGGCCCCCCTGGATGTAAGCCTTTTCTTCAGCAACCCTTTCACACAGACAGATGCAGAGAGAGGCCCTTTTGATTTTCAGAACAATTTAAAGAATTTGGCTTCAGGAGATCAGAAAGGGAAAAATTCATCTTGACAACTCCAGACCTCTTTATAGAGAGACCCCTTTGCCGAATCCATGTAGAGTGAGAATCGTTTGCTTTAGATATAAGAAGTAATTTAGCTCATACCAGATAAGTTTTTTTCCTACTGTTTTGAATGTCAGTGAATTAAGTTTTACTTGTAATGGTGTGAAAAGCTGTGCATCTGGCTTAAAATAGACAAGCAGTTCCAGCCAGTCCTGGAGGCTAATAAACTAGCCCATGTGACTTTGGTTTTTCGGTACATATTTTGGTTCAAGCAAAAGCTGGTGCTATCTGTTTTGAATGTTACACAGCTCTGATTAAGGTTTTTTGTTTTTGGTGGTGGTGGTAGTGCTGGGGCTTGGACCCAGGGATTCTTACATGCTAGGCACATGCTGCACCATTGAGCTATACACATCCTGCCCTCCTGTTGATCCTCCTAGGGTCCTTGTATTACACCTGTTGATGCTGCTTTTGAGATGAACCAGGCTGCCCAAAATCAATTAGGACAGAAGTTTTCTCTGATTTGTCTTGTTAATATACTGTACAGAATCTCTACAGAAGTGCCTCTGTAGAGCCCTAACCATGGAAAAACAAGTGGGCCCACAGCCTTCTGTATGCCAGGGATGCCCCTCAGACTGACCTAGTACCAAAAGCCTCCTCTCACTTCTGACGTGAGCCCAGAGTCAGTGTTTCGCTTAGGTGGCCGGTTTGCAGGAGCTTATGCACCACATTAATGTGAAGTATTTCCTTCTGATTTTCTTCACTGGGGGGTGTACTAAATGGTGTGGTTATAGCAAAGTGGACCCAGACCCATGAGTGTGCCTAGAATTGTCATTGCAAACTGATAACAGTGAGTTATTAGTTAAAAATGATAGAAACAAAGAATATCTCAGAGTGTTTGATGGCTTGTGCTCACTGTTTCTCTAGAAATGCTATTTGCCTTACATCGGGTGCCTTGCAATATGCACTGCCTCCCATCTTCACTATATGCTGCCACAGACATCCTTCAGTCCAAAGGCAGTGTGGGAGGAGTCAGTGCGCAGTGCTGAGGTTGTCCTGCTAGGTATGGTGTGGAGGGCTCCCTGGTCCACATCACTGTGAAATTTGGGCTGATGCTTCTGGCAGACTGCAAGTGCTGTCAGTGGGTATCAGGAGAAACCACTGCTATGTGGCACGGTGCCACAGATGCCAGATGGGGACCAACCCTGGGCGGACACTATTGACTGTCCAAGTCTGCTTTGTGGTGGTTGTTCTTTCTAAAGGGGGTCCCCCCCCCACAAAAAAAAAAAAAAAAACCCTGTAGAAATATTAAGTACTCATTTCCACTCATATACAAGACTTACGGTTCTTTGTCTGAAGGGATTTACTATGTTCCCCTTGCTTGAGAATCTCTTGGAGCTGGAGGCATCTTGGCACATGTCGGTGTTTCTTTGCTCATTATTATCGGTCGTATACAAGCAAGGGTTGGTAGCTAACTGTATCATGTAATTTTCTGTTTTTCTGCCTCATTAAATCTAAACTACAGTCATACCACTTTACTAATCTGTTTGGCCAGTGCTTTCTGTGGCTTAGATGCTATTCATTCTGCCCCTCATCATTTAGATTTGTCTTCTTAGCCGTAGGGAAGCAGGATCATCTCCCACACCGGCTGACTGCTCCCTGAGAACTTGTGGTGTGACTGGCGTAGAAGATGGTGATCAGTGTGAGGTGGTTTGAAACAGCTACTCAAGTGGTTTGTTTTCTCCCATTGTGTCACTGAGAACTTGCTTTCCCTGAATCTTAGTGTGCATAGGATGGCTAACGGCTCCCCTTCCCTTTGTCAGTCGTTCCCTAACGAATGTCCCTGTTGGTGCTATGAAGTGACTAAAGTTGTCCTTTTCCATAAGTCTGGGCACCACCATCTGCTGCCAGACTGAAGCGAGTGCTGTGGGGAGCAGGCCTTTCCTTTGGAGGTGCACAGCCACCCAGGCCGACCTCCTCCAGTCCTCTCCTGAAGAGTCAGGATAAATTCCTCTCTCGGGCATTTACTCCTGGGCCTCCTATGAAGTTGGTTCATTGTCTTTGTTTTCTGTTAATAGAATCTCAGTTTCTAGAGATAATTATATCCTATTTTAGGCCTGAAGTTTCCAGAATAATACAAAGAGAAGGGAAAGTGCAGCAAGCCTCCACCACCCCAGTTCAGTGCTGCTGATGCCACAGCAGCTTTATCCCTCTCTCTCACCTGCATTTTGTTACTGAAGTATCTTAAAGAGAATGGGTACTTTCCTCAGAATTCCTGTTGAAAGGACCTGCTTTCTCCCATAGCTCCATTCATACTGAACTAATAGTTCTTTGGTATGGAATACTGAGAACATACTTGAATTACCCAGTTATATTTACAGTGCCTGGTAACATTTGATGTATTCAAATCAGAGTCCAAACACATTCTTCACTGCATCTCTCCATTAGGTTTTGTTTAAAAGAGTGAAGCCCCACCCTACCCCCTTTGAGCGGTGCCAGTCATGTGCTGCACAGCACCCTCGCCTGGCCCAGCCCTGCAAGTGCCTAGACCTGATGCAGCAGGGATCGGGGTCACTGCTGAGATGCAGCTTTATGTGGCCAGCAGCTCCTTCTCCAGGGACAAAGTGCACCCCTGGTCCCTTAGATAGCCCTGGGGGAAGCATGACATTCAGGTCAGGGTGAACTTTCTGGCACAATTTCCAGAAATTGTGAAGAGCCTTGCTTTTGTTGTGTCAGTAACATACTTTTAAGTGTCACAGCTTTTCCTTCATAGTCAAAACTCCACCTTCTGAATTACTGCTCTTGGCCTCCTGTCATGAACTTGGCAGTAGCTGATACTACTTCCAGTGCATCACAGTGCCGGCTCTGAGGATGTAGCATCGGGGAAGCAGGAGTGCAGCATGGGCCTAGGAGCCAGGGCCACACCTCCTGGTACAGGTCACATCCTCCTGCTGTGGTGCTTGAGCCTCAACACCGCTTGTTCCACCAGAATGAAAGGTGTGTAGTGCTTGAATCAAGAGATACCAAGCTTGCCCAGGGGCAGCATAGGTCCCTTCCCGTGTTTGTATCCCTGTGCTGGGCAGTGGCTTCAGGCTGGGAGCTGCGGCTGAGAAGCCCTGACGCCAGCAGGTGCTAGAGTAGAAGGAAGAGTACAGCCTGAGCAGCACCTCTGTCTGGAGCGGTGCCTTGCTTGTGTGGTTGAGTGTCCACCATGTAGACTGCCCTTGCGTAGTCTGTCAGCCTCAAAGTGGGATGGTGCCAAGGCTTCTCAGGCCAGGGACCCAGCAGGGGTGTTACTGTCAGCCAGTGTGTCTGCGGAGCAGGGACAGAGGCTAGTGTGTGCGCACGGATGGGACTGCGGGCAAGGATGAGCTGCAGGTAGGTAGGTAACAGCAGCCCACATGTCCATGTGGGTGGAGATGAGACCCTATAGCACCCCCATAGTGCAGTGCTGCCCGCAGGCAATACCTGTTGTGCCCAGTATGTCCACCATGCCCTGACTACATGCACTGCCTTCAGTGGAATATTTATTAGCTGTCAAGTGTATTTCTGTATTTTTGTTTCCAAAATCCAGGTATTTTATATAAGCCCCTATATGCACAATTCAAGTCTGACAGCAGTAGTTATGTGTTAGCAAGATTGAGCACACCAAGAGCTGTGATGATGTATACTGTATCATGTTAAATTTCTAGTATTGGTACGTGCCTTTTTTTATATAACAGATTCTTCACATGGCATCACAGTAGGTTTCCCTGCTTCAGCAGACAGTTGTCTTAGCTAGTTCCGACCTTTAACATGAAAAACTGTGAAGCCTGTCCATTAAGTCATTCTGCCAGTGGTGATTGGGTCCGTTGTAATCGCTTTGGGGCACAGGTATCCGACACCTGTGGCTGTGAGCATACCATGACATAGAGCACAGTGTCCTCTGCTATTACATGTCCATGTGCCATTGACACTGATACACGCGGTGTCTTAAAGGTACTGTACTCCCTCGGGGTCACAGAACACTGCTGGAAACCTGTCACTAAAAACAACTACTTCTCACATGAAAACTGTGTTCTTGGGGACTTAGATTGAGAGTGCAATGTTTCTTAAGTCCATGGACAGAAATCTGAGGGTCTCACTTTGGCACTTGTCTCGGGGCTGCGTGTCTGGAAGACTCCTTCACCACTGGCAGGCAGGTGTTGTCAGCTTCCCGCTACACCACAGCCTAGGCTCTCATGCACCAGCCCTTTCCTCTGCATAAAAGCACTTGCATTCCCCAAGAAGTGAAGCGAAAGGAGATGGAATTTCTTTATGCATTTGAAGTTGTTTGCTCTTTAAATAGACATTCTGTTGTCTGATTTGTGGTACTTATAAATGTGTTTTCTATTGAAATTGCCATTTATAAATTTGCAGATATGTACTAATTGAGAATTTTTAAATTGTTTATTCAATAAAATAAGGAAATATTTACTATGAATTTTAAAATGGGCTTTTTAGCTTTTTTTTCCCTTTTGCTTAGTTTTTTTATTTATGTGAGTCAAAGATGATTTCACATTTTAAATCAGGCCCTATAATCACTTCAAATGTTCACCACCTTTTTTACTTGAAAGAGTAATACAAATTAAAGGACTTAAGAGATGTTTCAATACGACATCAGGTACAGGTAACTCCAACATGTATGCATTGACTGGTGACCAAGACATTACTCCTTGCTGATGGATACATTAGCCCAAAGCTTAGCTCTCCACATTGCTGTCTCTCAGCTTGTTAGAGGAACTTCCTGGCAAGGTGGTCTCAGGTCACTCCCCACTTGCACAAGTGGGCTACCTGGCCATCAATTCTGTATAAATTTCACCCTCCTGCAGGTAATTAGTCTCAATGATCTCATGCAAGTGGGGATGTTTTGGTCAGTGGTCAGTATATGTGGTTCCACTCAGGATATTGAGCATCCATTGCAGTCAGCCTGCTCTCCAGCCACAACAGCTGCTTTCTGACACCTCAAAGCAAGACTTGCCCACTATGCTGGTTCTGCAGCTCCCTCAGCTCCCAGTGTGTCCCCTCTCATGGAATTGGCAAAGAAAGTATTTGTTGATATTCTGCAAAGCCAGATCATCATGACAGAATAGTGAGACATGGACAGACTGACACATGGAACTCCAGGAGGATCTGCAGTTGGGGCAGCTTCACATCCTGGTGGAAGTTTGGATGCAACTGTGAGTGTACAGTCTTCTGGACATGTGGCTGAGGAGGCCTTGGGTGGTCCAAGGGCACTGTGAGGTGGCAGCAAAGGGCTGCTGGCTCTGAGCAGCAGCTAGGGTGGAGGTCAAGTGGCAAGCCCTTATGGGCACTGTGGAAGCAGGAAGCAGCCTCGACTCTCAGCAGAGGACACCTGTTTTTCTTAATAAGGAAAACATCTTAAATATTTAGAACAAAATGTAAAGGAAAACTGCCCACTGGAAGCTCTGCACATGTGGGCCAAGCTCTGGACTACACAACAAACACCACCATGAAAGCTGAGCTCATCAGCTCAGCCAGCTCAGAGCTATGGGACCCCTAGGAAGAGCCGTTGAGACTAGATACCCACACTTCCTCTGTAGATGTGGGTGACAGTGACAAGGTGGACTGCACAAATGCAGAGCCAGGGGTGACTGACATTGGGAACCCTCCTCAGAAGCTATTCTGCTGCTTCCCACTTTATTTTTTTAATCCAGCTTGTGCGTGAAAGTGACCCGTGATGTCCAGCCTAGTCATGAAGGCAGACACTATCTTCTGTTAATCCATCCAGTCCACGCTTAGCCCGGGCTCTTGTGCAGTTCAGCTGTGCCCTTTTCTGGGATGAGTGATCCATTGTTTGAGCAAAGTTTACTCTCCTTGCACTTCTGTTCTCCAATCAACCCTCAACTTTACCTTGAATTTGGCCCGACAGGAGCTGATCCTTCATCCGTTGTTAGGCAAGTACTGTCAAGGCTTGTTCATGATAGTGTTCTGAAGAAGGAAATGAGACTTCTAGAAGGGAAATGTTTCCCTTTCTCTCTGCATGTGAGAGGCCCGCATCTTTTATCTCTAGTTGGATGAGTAAAACGGCATCTTAACAGAAGTGAAGATAAGCACCAAAGAACAACTGTATTTTAAGTGCATTTCAACAGCTACCAGCCAAATGCTGAGAAAATTTTAGAAATAAAGAATTCCACAAAGAAAATCACCTTCCAGAGATGGTCACTGTTGAAAGTTTGAAGTAATAAGTTTTAAATGTCAGGTGTCCTTTGAGGACAAGCAAACCTCATGCAATGCAGTCTTGAGAGCAGCTCACATGTTGTTCTGCCCAGTACACCCTGCCCTAGAGCCCCACTGTGGACACTCGCTGGACAGTCCCACCCTCCAGTGGAAACAGCTCAGGGAATCTGTTCATCTATCAATTTCAAATATTTTAATTTTAGAAATTGAAGAATCTCTCACCTCAGGCTGTGTCACACATCTGTAATCCCAGCCACCTGGGAAGCTGAGGCATGAAGATCACATCAAAACCAGCATGGGGAACTTAGACCTTGTCTCTGAAGTGACAAAAAGGGCTGGGGAAGGACCTCAGGGTTGGAGTGCCTGCCTGGCACGCACAAGGCTCTGGGCTCAGTCCTCAGTGCCTTAAAAAATATATAGGTAGGCAGGTAGGTGGATGAATGAAGGATGAAATGAAGTCAGAAATTCTTGACAGTAGTGGATAGTTGAGCATTCATTGTCTTTGGGTAGAGTAGGTATATTCTTCAAGAGTATGTCCAGAAGAATTTTGTGATAAGACCCCTATAATTTCAGAACAGAGCCTCCTCTGGTAACCTGGGTTTACAAGGTCTATTTTTACAAATTCTTAAGATTAATTCTGCCATATCAATTAAGGCTCAATATATTCTGTGGCTCCTCTTAACATTTAAATAATTTTTAGGGCAGCTGCCTTTTAACCATGCATTCAAATATGTGTTATCAAGGAAAAGGGTTCTCCAAAGCAGGGTAATGCCTGGCCAAATGGCCTTTATATTATCACAGGCGAGGCCTGGGGCACACACCCATAATCCCAGCACTAAGGAGGCTGAGGGAGGAAGATCACAAGTTGTAGGCCAGCCCGGGCTACAAAGTGAGTGCAAAGCTACTTTAAACTACACAGACCTTATCCCCAAAAAAATTCCCCTTTCATGACCACAGGGCCAAGTGGCAGAGTCTCAATCACACTGACTGCTGTCTCCTGTCATTTCTGGAGAGTGTCCTGCTGGTAACAGTGCTGCTTTTCTTGCTGTGCTTTCAGTGTTGAGGGAAAGTACATTTTTACTGTCGCTTTCTTGATGAAATAGCTCAATGTAGTTTTGTCATCCCCAGCCAGTCCCCACGTGTGGGCTCCGCGTCTGTGTAACTTGAAGTACGTATGGTTTAGAAGGTTTGCTGTAGCTAACAGGTCGAATTTTCCTAAATGTTTAATGGCACTTTATGGTACTTTCAATCTTTTCCTTGAATTTTGAATTGACCATTGTTAATGAAAGAGAAACTATTTACAGTAATACCAAATAATGACTTTTAATCTCCATTGAATCAAAGCCATTTACTCCGAAGAAGTCTGTTCAAAAGGGGAGTTTCCTTTGGTGAATTTAATAAGCAGCTATTTGTTGAGAGCAGAGATGCTTTGAAGGCTCTTTTTCACACTGGCCTTGGCCTGCTTGCTGACCCTACCAAGATCCTAGAAGCACATGGCATGGTACTCCCATGTGTCACCTCCTGCTACCTAATAGTCAGATCTTGTACCAACTGTTGTCCATTAGAACTTACTGTGGGCCAGCCGGAGACATGGAGACTCATGGCCACCAGCAATCAGAACCATATACCGCAGTGCTAGGTGTGGTGGCTCATGCCTGTAATCCCAGCACTTGGGAGGCAGAGGCAGGAGGTTTACTGCGAGTTCAAGGCTGAGCTCAAGCCCAGCGTGAACTACAAAAAGCGAGACTGTGTCTCCAAAAAAAAAACTTACCATGGGACACACATCTTCAGGTGAGGCACTATGTGCAGCCCTGCAGACACAGCCCTGAAGTGGTAGTTGTTGTTTTCACAGCTGAGTTCAAAACATCATAACTATTGCACATTTAGTGATACTGTTTAGAAACTAGAGAGATGTTAGTAGCTGCAAGACTTTTCTCTGAATTTTCATTGCATAAATGGGCCTCATCATTCAATTCTAGCTTATTAAGGCCAAAGAAGATTTAGGAGCACAAATCCTAAATATCAGATCTTTGGAAACACTCCAACACAGGAAGTTCTCTCTAGTGCAAGGACTGACACTGAGTCTGAATTTTATGTCAATTAAGCTTGGTTAGCATATTTTAACTAAATGTATAATAAAGGTAAATTCGAATCAGCTAGTTAATAATTCCATACAGTAGCATCGCTTGGGTTTTTATGTCAGTATTTTCTCTTGTCTTAAATGTATCTTGTGGAAAATTCCAGAAGAAGGTGCTGCTGTCATAAGTATTGTCAGTGACCAAGATAAGTGGAATCCTAACAGCAGACAAGGTGCTTGCAGATCTCTGAATTTGTCAATGTGAAACACACATCTTCTCCCTCTACCAGTTGAATGGAGAGCTTGCTGTGTCAGTGTCACACCCACCCAGGGACCAATGTTTGCGATGCTGCCTGTTTCCCAAGAAAATGCCCTCCCTGCACTAGTCCACCTGCACATTCTGGGTTTTAGGGCAAATAAATCAAGTTTTCGCTTTATAAACTGGTCATGAAGTGACTCACTTAAGGACCTCACTTTGAAGCAAGGCAGGGGGAGGAAAAGTCCCTCATGGGCATTGTTGCAGCCAGGATTCAGACCAAGTCATTTCTGTTCAGCATTTTGTAAGCTGATGTAATAATCATGCTTGGAAACAACAGTCATTTTATCAGAAATTAAATTTCTGTCTTCAGTAGTTTTTAAATAGTATTTAAATTTCTGTTTAAAAACTTAAAGATATCTTTACAATTTAGAACTTAATAATTACTCATTTCCTTTAGAAAAAAATAGAAATAAACTTTTGAGAATAGAGAAAGGAAATTTCCTTATTTAAAATGTATGATGAAATAAATATACCTTATTTTTAGTTTCCTTAAAATTAGACTGAAAATTTAGGACTTATTTATTCAAAAGCAATCATTGTTTTAAAGAAGGGAAAAGGAAAGTACTACTTACTGTGATAATTCTAGAAACAAACAAAAAATGCATTAATGAAAAATCCAAGAAAAGGCAATCATAAATTGAATGATTTTGCATGATCTAGTTTTTAATGTGTGGCCAGTAAGTGTGGCCTTAAAATAGCCACACCTTCCAGGGACTCAGGTTTGGGCCACGCCCCTTCCTTGTGTACCTGGTGCTTTCCAGTCTTGTGTTTAGTCATACCACAGTTAGGTCTTCACTAGAGTGAAAAATGAAAGACCCAAGGGTGCTTTGAGGCCCCACTGGGTCCTGTGGGTCTATAGCATGGCTTTTGGACTCCGATACTGGGTAAATCAGCTGCCAGCCCATTTTCATTTATGACACATGTGAATCTGCCTGTGACAGGCTCCCTGCACATCTCCCAGATGGGAACCAGTTACAAGCACCACGTGGCAGGCTAGTGCTGGGGAGAAGCATGGCTCTCAGCCAGCCTCACAGCATTCTCATCTCTGCTCCACCCCACCCCGTTCCTTTCCAGGCCTCGCAGTGGACAGCCCTCAGCCTTCTCCCTCCAGCCGGAAAAGCCCACTGAGCCTGAGCCCTGCGTTTCAGGTGGCTCTGAGCCCTGCTGAGCAGAGCTCGTCCCCCCTGCTCAGCCCTGACCCTAGTGATGCTGGTGGACCCGGGACAGAAGACCAGGAGGAGCCGAGGCACAAGGTGGGCTGCCAGCAGCTGAGGGGCTGCTGGGATGGGCTTGCAGGGACTCGGGCAGGGAAGGGTCTGCTCACACCCAAAGATCCTGAGGACAAGACGTGGATGCCCATTGCCTTTGTGCCTAGTGCCGAAAGTTTTTTTCCTTTAACAAGCAGCTTTGCCACCTGTGGCTTCCAAGTGTCAGGCTGGGTGGGGATGAAATAGGCCATGCCCTGGGGCAGCTTTTGTCCTCACCCTCTCCCCGTTCCCCCTCTGGGCTCCTTCTTCCCTCCCTGCTCCATTTTGCCACTTTAGTGGTAGGGAAAGATCTGGGTGCAGGGGTCAGGCTGTCAGATGAGTGGGCCCAGGCCAGAGGCTGGGGGTGCAGGAGGTTGCTGTGGGGAGGCCAAAGGCCAGAGGCTGAGCTCAGCAGCACCTCGCCAGTCTAGTGATGGCACATGCCAGAGTCGGCAGTGACCACTGAGAGAATCCTGTGCATCGTGGGTGCGACATCCCAACCCCAAGGCAGCCTCCATCCACCCTGCTGGCCTCACCATGGTGGCATAGTAAAGGCGGTCAGGCAGTGGGGTCCACCTGGGAGCTGGTTTTGCAGGTGGCCATATAAAAAAGGTTTAGGGAGTGATTGAGCTTAATAAGCTGTGGACTTTGCTGTCCCTGGAAGGGCAAGAGGGAAGAAGTGGGGGTCCTGCACAGCAGCTGGAAGTGAGTGGATGCGGCCTGTTCGGGTCCTATCACAGAAGTGCTGCCCATCACTCTACACACACACACACACACACACACACACACACACACACACAAATGGCTTATTGAGAGGCTTCTCGGCTTGTGGCTGTGGACTCTGTGGTCTAACTGGCCGGTTGCGTTGGGCCTGTGTTGGCATATCACGGTAGGTGGGTGTGGTAGAGCCTATCCTCTCACCCTACAGCCAGGTATGTAAGCAAGAGAAGAGGAGGAGGGGCTAGGGTCCCACTGCGATCCCAAGCACACCCCAGTGACTCAGAGACCTCCCACTGGGCCTCACTTCTTAAAGTTGCCACCCCCTCCATAGTGCCAACCCAGAGACCAGGCTTTTAGCAGTGAGCCTGTAAGGAGTGTGTCCTCAGCCAGGCCACAGAGGTGCTTTAAAATGAACTCACCAAAGAAAGCATATTCTGAGACTAGGATTTCTGTCCAGCTGGTAGGCCCAGGAGTCTGCATGCAGTGAAGCCAGGTCCTCCGCTAGCCCTGGCTGCACCAGCCTGGCTGGCCTTGTGGCCTGGCTGCCCAAGGGCCTGGCTGCCCAGGGGCCGGTTCTGCTCCTACACTCGTCACTCCCTGTCTCCCAGCCTGCAGAAGCTCTGCTGGCCACTTGGACACTTAGCCTGTTTTCCAACAGGACAGATGTCCTCTTGGATAGCTTATTATTTATTTTAGAAACTTAATAGAAAAAAAGGTTGGCTTGAGGAAATCTGTTTGTAAAACTAAAGTTTTTCCTGTTTTTGTTTTATTTTGTTTTGTTTTTTCTTGTAGTACTGGGCACTAAACCCAGGCAAGACTTGCACGTGCTAGGCAAGGAGTCTACCACTGAGCCACATCCCAGCCCTGACACTAATTTAATTTGCTACTGAGCTTATTGACAGTTGACTCTGTAAGGTGCTTTGTAGGGTGACAACTTGTAGGGTGTCACCTTGAAGTCTCTGGCACTGACAGGTACTCAGTTATAACAGGGCCTGTGGGCAGCAACACCAGCACATCAGGGCCTAGAGGAGGATGCTCTGTTCCTCACTGGAGACAAGTCCTCTGTGGCAGCACCTAGAGGATCACACTCCTGGTGTGCCGTCTCCTCCTGCCCATGTCCATGTCCTCAGACAAGGCTGAAGTGGCTGAACAGCCCTTCCTCATACTAATACCTGTCCAGTCTATCACCTACATTCAGGGGTTGCTGAGCAAACAGGTTTCTGGGTGAGTCAGTACCTAGGGTCAGGCCTGAGACTGTGAAGTGGGCTCCCACCTGTCCTGTGTTGACCTTGTGAAACCGTGTGCTCAGCAAGACCACCACAGGTTTACTAGGAGCCCTAGCCCCAAAATCACTTTTATCTGTGTTGTGCAGTTTGCTTTGGGCTTTTTAAAATGGGGCCTCACTAAGGTGCCCAGGACAGGCTCAAACTTAAGATTCTCCTGCCTCCGCCTTCCAAGTACCTGAGATTACAAGTATTCAGCGACACACTCCTGAAGAACACACAGTGTTCAGATCACAGTGCCCTGCTCATCAGTGCTTCAGCCCTGTCCAGCTTTTGTGTATGCATCTGGCTGCTCAGCTGTGTGGAAGAGTGAGGAACAGCCTTGTCTGGGACACCAAGGGAGCGAAGGCTGTAGCTGGTCCCCTTCTCCCAGTGCCCACCACTTGATAACACTGCTGAAGCCACCAGAAATCCTGGTGCCTGACTGCAGGAAGGCTGGAACCTCCCTACCACAGACATGGGCCCCAAAAGGCCAGCTCCAACACCAAATGTTCACGAGACAGCACCCACTACCACCACACATGCACAGAAGGGAAACTTGGAGGCTGGAAGAGATTCAGCTGCTCTGCTGGGAAGCTAATTCTCCAGGGTCAGTGTGAGAAATCTAAAGGCCTCTGCAGGGACCAGACCCATCACATGGCTTCTAGTCATCTTGGGGGAAGCTATGGGCAAAGCTGCCACAGGATTCTGGGAGAAAGGACAGAAGAACCCAGTTCTGAGGGCCTTCAGTGGCCATGGGCTCCCAGGGAAACCAGAAGACACCAGCCAATGTTATTAGTGGGCTCTAGAGCACAGAAGATAGGCGCAGCTACAAGATGCTCTGCAGGTGTCCACCTGTCCTGCACTGAAACTCAGGCACAGAGAGGAAGACCAAGCCCCAGGTCTGTCTCTAGCTGGCAGCCTACCCACTCCCTGCTCTAACCTGGCTTCTCAACCCTGCCTCAGCCTCCTGTGCTATAGGCTCGGCTTCCACTCTTCCTCTCCACACTCTCCCTGCCCCAACTTGGGTGATGTGTGACTAGTCTTTTGGCTCTGGCCTAGATCGGCTGCTGCCACCTTGCTGGCTCCATGCTGAACATGCACAGTGCCATCTTTCAAGCCTGGTGCAGATGCCTCCAAAGGCCCCTGCCTGCCCCTCCTTGTCTGCTCTCATCTTGGAATCCAAGCACATTAAAATGTACTCCGAGACCCCAAAGCGCCCAGAGGTCAATGGCCCTTTTCCCCCTTGAATAACTATTTCATCTCCCTTGTAGCACCCCCATTTTATCCCCTGCTTCTGGTCTATGTCTTGTTTGCAGCCCACCCTGTCCGTTCCATGTGAGGCTGTAGGCCACCCCTGTGCCTCAGCCACTGGCCCTAACCTGCTCTGCCTTCTATCCTCTGTGGCGCTTTTTGCCATGACTTGGGACTGCCCCCTTAAGTCTGTGTTGTTTCCTGTGCCTCCTCATGGCAGGTTGCCAGGGTAGGGACAAGCAGCAGGTACTTTGCTCAAGGTTGTATCCCAGGAGCTGTTTGGAGCTTATGTATGCTACACCTGCATTTGCACAGTAATTGTGAAGACCAGTAGCCCTAAAAAAATCCATAATCCAGAAGGGGGGTGGGTGAGCTGTGCAGGGATAGAGCAAGATCATGGTTTCTGGCAGGTGGCAGAGGAGGGACAAGGGGCTCAGGCTGGGGAGAGCCCTCTGAGGACAGGACACAGTTCCACAAGCCCAGAGTGAGGCACATGTTTTTTGAGGACTGCTGAGTGGGCAAGGTGTCAGGCAGTATGTCAGTCACTGACTCAGCAGCCAGGCATCACAGATTGGTCACAGACAGTCCTGATGGGCAGTTACGAGCTCCCTGGACAGGTTCATTTGGAGCCCTCCTGGGGGTACCAGGGAGCTGCTGAAAAGCTAAGCCTGGTCTCTGGTCCATTTCCATATTCAAAAAGTGCATCAGCCAGCCTAGCACACTCTGCTGTAAGTATCTTTAGAACATGCCATTTGGTCATTTTAGTGACCTATGAGTTGAGTTCAATTATTGTCTCGCACAAACTTGTATAGCACATACCCACATTCATGGCTTGGTGTTTGTTAACCAGCTGCACTACTAGCAGTGACAGATGAACCATAATTCCATCACAAAACCAGTAATAAGCTCAGCCTTATTTCACATATTAATATCTGAACAACAATCCTTTTTTTTTCTTTTGAGACAGGGTCTCGCTTTGTGGTTCAGGCTGGCTCTGAGCTCAAACTCACATCACAACAATCCTCCTGCCTCTGCCTCCCGAGTGCTGGGATTACAGGTGTGAGCCACCACACCTGGCCCTGTGATACGTGGTACTGGTTGCTGCTGGGTGTGAGTCTCCACATCCAGTATTGTATGTGGTTACCAGGGATTGAACCCAGGGCCCTTGCACTTGCAAGACAGGCCCGGAACCACTGAGCTAACTACTCAGCCCAACAATCCTTTTCTTTAAAGAATAAAGAGAAAAACATGTAAAGGATCTGCCTGGGCTTGTGACTATACTTTGAAGTACAGTAAATCCCTCAGGAATTGTGACCAAATATCTCATGCTGGAGTTTACCAGAGCAAAAGGAAAGAAGTGTAACAGACCAAACCTTCCCTGAACCTAAAAAGATTTGACGTGCTTATGGTCATCTCCCCTTCTTTCAGCATTTGCCAGAAGATGAGGCCTATTTCATAGCAAAGGAGATTCTTGCTACAGAACGAACATACCTAAAGGATTTAGAAGTTATTACAGTGGTATGAAACCCCAGTCCTTGTTTACTTTGATTTTCTTAATATGTCTTAATTCTAAACATAGAAAATGTATCTTGATAATCATTGCTGCATGTATAAATTGTTATATCTTCTTTAAGACATTCTAAGGACAGAATATTTTAGTATTTGTGTTGCCAAAGTCAGCACTAAAAACAGAGTATTATGTCCAAGTTTTTGTGAAGCTGTAAAGCTGAGAATGTGTCCATTTGAAACTTCCGACTTAAAACTGTTTTTGTGATATTTGACTGGGTGGTCAGCAAAGGAATGGCTGGAGTGCTAGCTTGAGCCTTTTTCACAGTCTGTGTCTGGCAGGTCTTGGCTGGGTGTCCTGTGGTCATAGGCTCTCAGGAGGATGGCCTCTTGGTCACCAGCAAGGGCTGTGCCTCCTGTCATGCCAAGCTCCTCCCACAGTGGTTCCGCAGTGCAGTAGTCAAGGAGGATGCCATGCCTGCAGCCCTGATGACTCTTCTTTTCTCCAACATTGATCCTGTCTATGAATTCCACAGAGGCTTTCTGCATGAGGTGGAGCACAGGCTGGCGCTCTGGTAAAAATGCTGCATCCTGGGTGCCCCGTTTCCTGGATTCCCACATATAGCAAACCCCCGTCTTCTGGACCCTAACATGGGTGACCCCCACTTCCAGGATTCCTGCTGTACATGCTGGTAGCCCCTTCCCTGGAGCCATACAGGGCAGTCCCTGAGTGCTAGCCCCATGGGAAAGCCCCTACCCTCATTAGTTAGCATCACTGTTCTCAAAAATTTTCCAGCTTCAGAAACTAATTTAGAAGAGCCTTTATTTCACTGAAGTATATTTTTAACTCTTGTGGAGAGATGTAAAAGTTTGTTAGTAACCTTTACTTATGCTTTCTAAGAAAAGAGCGAAAGGAGCAAGTTAAAAGTGGGTGTTCTTTTTTGCCTGACTATACTCATTTTTAGAAAACTACCAGACATGTAGTAACTGTTTTTGTTAAGTAAAGGCCCTTCCACCTCAAAGTATCCCATCGATATGACTGCCATCAGGGCTGCTAATAAAGCTGCCATCAGATCATAGTGTTTTTTGCCAGCTTTCACAGGGTTTGAACCTTTTGTTCCTCTTTACTCTAGGGAAGGACTCTCCCATACAAAAGATGATCGTCAACGAATTGGGGACATCCTACTCAGGAACATGCATCAGTTAAAGGTAGTTTAAAGTTTTCTCGTAACTCCAGGCCTAGCATGAAAGCTGTAGGTGAAAACAGATCTGTTATTCTCCTCAGTAATGCCCTGAGAACAGTATTTCTCAGAAGAGAAACCATCCTCAAGAACAAGCTCTCTCCATAACAGTCTTCCCAATAACAGTATTCTTTTCAGAAGATTCCCCTCAGAACATCATTTCCCTTAGAACAGGATTTCCCACAGAATAGAGTTTCCCTCAGAGCAGCATTTCTCTCAAAGCAGCATTCCCTCAAAATGGGGTTGCCCTAAGTGTAGCCTTCTTACAACAGTGTTTGCCTCAAAACAGTGTTCCCTTCAGAGCAGAGTTCCTTCACCTTAGGATTGTCCAAAGAACAGTTTTCTCCAAAACAAAGTTCCAATTAAAATACTTCATTTCAGAGCAGAATTCCCAGGACAGTGATTACCTCAAAGTAGTATTCTCCTCAGAACAAGTCCCTCTCAGAATACTCTTCCCCTAAGAATATACTGCCTCAAAACTGGATGCCCTCAAAACAAGTTTCCCTTCAGAACAGATTTTCTCTCAAAATAGCACTCCTCCCAGACACCTTCCTCAGAAAAATATCCTCTAAGAATCACTTTTTCTAGTAGTGTTCTCCTAAAAACAGCCTTCCTTCTAACAGTGCTCCTCCAAACAAGGTTCCCCTCAGAGCAACGTACCTCAGAAAGGGATTCCTTCAGAGTATCCTTTCCTATTACCTTATTTCCACAGAACATCTTTTTATCATATTATTCTCCTCAGAATGATGTTCCTCAAATAGAGTTCACCTCAGAACAGATTTCTCCTCAAAATAGCCTTTCTCAAGAATAATTATGTTCAGGGCTAGGGATGTAGCTCAGTGGCGCCTGCATTGCAAGCGTGAGGTCCGGAGTTCAATCCCCAGTTATCACATACAACAGTGCCAAGGATGGTGGCTCACGACTGTAATCCCATCACTTGAGAGGCAGAGGCAGGAGGATTGCTGAGAGTTTGAGGCTCACCTGGGCTACATAGTGAGCTCAAGACTTGCCTGAACTACGAAGCAAGACCCTGTCTAAAAAAAGACCAGTTTCCTGAGGTCAATGTAACTTTCGGAACACAGATGTCTCACCAGGAGTAGTGGCACATGTCTGTAATTCTAGCACTGGAAGGGTGAGGCAGGAGGATTGCTATGAGTTCAAAGGCTGCCTGGGATACATACTGAGTTCACAGTTCATCTGAAATACATAAAAATGCCCTTTTCTCAAAAAAATGAAAATATAAAGAAAAACAGTTGTGTGTAAAGCAGCAGTCCCCTCAGAGTAGCCCTCACCTTAGAATATAATTCCTAATAACAAAGTTCCCCTGAGAATAGGATTCCTCACAACAAGGTCTGCTAGGAAAACATTGCTTATAATAAGATCCTCCTCCTAATTTCAGAATGCTAGGGCCAGGGATTTAGCACAAGTGGTTACGTGCTTGCCTGGCAAGTGCAAGGTCCTGAGTTTGACCACCAATACTGCCAAAAAACAAAAAAAAGAGTGCTCCCTTCAGAACATGGTTCTTTTCAGTATAGGGTTCTTCAGAACAGGATTCTCCTTAAAATGGCTTTCCCCAAAGAAATGTTCTACCAAGATCAGAATTCAGTGCAAAACGGGGTTTCCCTCAGAAGGTCTCTTCAAAATAAAATTCCACTCAGAACAGTGCTCGTCTCAGCAGAGGTTGCTCTCAGTACAGCACTCCCTTCAGAACAGCTTTCTCTTCAGAGCAGTATTTCCCTCAGAACAGTCTTCCTCTTGTGGAGCTTTTCTTAGAATGGGGCTCCTTTCAAAACAGAGTTCTTCAGAACAGCATTCTGTTATAATAGCACTTCAAAACCTAGGATTAAGTTCCCCTCAAAACTGCATCCCTTTAGAAAATTTTTCCACATGACAGAGTTACTTCAAAATAGTTGTTTAGAAGAAATCCCTCCTCAGAATATATTCCCCTCAAAAGAGAACTCCCTTCAGAACACATTCCCCTGAAAACAGGGTTGCTCTCTAAATAAGATTCCTCTACAGCAGTATTCTCCTCAGAAGGGCACTCTGTAGAACAAGTTTTTTCTCAAAACAGCGTTCCCCAAAATGTTTCCCCTCAAAACCATTTTTCCAGAACTGGGTTCTTATTTAAAACAAAAACAAAAAACAAAAAACAAAACGTTCTCCTCAGAGCAGCATTTCTCTCATAACAACATTCCCTCAAGAAAATATTTCTCAGAAAGTGGAAGGAGCTCCCATTAGAACATCTTTCCGCAGAACACTTTCCTCTCTGACAACAGCTTTCCCTCAGAATTATCCTTAGAATAGTGTTCCCCTCAATAGGATTTGTTTAGTGCAAGGTCTTCCAAAGCATGTCTAGCATCACAACATCATTCCCTAGAAAGAGTTCCTCTCAGAACAGCTTTTCCAGAGCACTATTTCTCTCAGAACAGTACTTCTCAAAGAAAATTTCCCGTCAGAACAGGGGTTCTCTCAGAAGAGCATTCCCCAAAAAATGTTTCTATGAGGAACTGCATGCCCCCACAGAAGTGTCCCTCAGAACCAAGGTCCTATCAGAATATTTTTCTCCAACACATACTTACCCTCAGATAGTGCTTTTCAAACAAATTTCCCATCAAAAGTTATCCTCAAAACAGCATACCCCTTAGAGTGCCTCTCAGAACACATCTTCAGCACAGCATTCCCCTCAAAACAAGTTCTCCCACAGAGAAAGTTCAATACATTACAAAGTTCAAAATAACATTGCCTTTGCAACAATGACAGTTTCAGAACAGGTTCCTTCTCAGAATAGAATTTCCCAAAACAGATGTCTGCCAGAATGGACTTCCACTTAGAACACAGCATTCCCCTAGAACTTTGTCTCCGAGAGAGTTACCTTCAGAACAAGCTTTCCTTCTGAAAGAGTTTCTGAAAATATTCACCTTCAGAATAGCATGTTGTTTAGAAAAAATTCCCAAGACAATATACTATCACCATAGAACAAAGATTCCCCTCACAACTCAGTTCCCTTCAGAACTTAGTTCTCAGAACAAGGTCACAGTCCAAATGGCAATGTTCCTCTCAGATCAGGGTTCTTTCATTTAGGATTCCCCTTGTGATGGTATTTCTGAAGAAAGATTTCTCCTTAGAAGAATTTCTCAGCACAAGTTTTGCATTGGGATATCTTCCCAGAGTAGCAGTCCTTTCATAACAGCATTCCTTAAAACAGTGTTCTTCCGAGAACATGGTTCCCCTCAGTATAGGGGTCCCCTCAGAATAAGTGCCTCTCAGAAGAGCATTCCCCTTAGAACAGTGTCCCCAGATGTTATTTCCCTCACAGCAGGGTTCTCAGAGCAATTTTCTCCTCAGAATTGGAGCTTCTTAGAACAGATTACCCCACAGAATCAGTTCCCCTGAGATCCAAGTTTCCCAAAAAACAGTATTGCTCAGAACAGGGATTCCATCAGAACAATGTTCCTTTAGAACAGCATTCTGTTTAGACTGTTTCCTTCAAGATGGCTTCTTCTCAGAATAATGTTCCCCTTAGGACAGTGTCCGCTAGAATATTGCTTCCCTCAGGACAAGGTTCCCCAGAACAGGGTTCCCCTCAGAACTTCGTTTGCCTGAGAACAGTATTCCTGTTTTAACATTCCCCTCAGAACAGCATTCCCATATCCGATGTGGGCTTGACATGCTGGGCTCATATTTCAGGTTTTTGTCTTGCACATGGTAGAACCCCATGAAAACAGTATACCAAGGAACATAAGAGTGAAGTGACTTCTAGGTAGCCATAGTCAGCACTATGACAGAAGCAAGATAGCCCTTCATTAAAATCCACAGGGGCACATCCACCTTGCGGTAATACGATCACCATCCAGAGTCTTGCTCTTGCCATATGGACCTGGGCCCGGCCTCCCCTCCCCGTCATATGCACACAAGCTCACCACATGACAGCCTCAAGCTGCAGAATCCTGCTTATATCACAGTGCTTCCCAGCTGGCTCCTTCATCCCTCCCCTGTCCCTGTTTACACCACACCCCTTTTCTTGAATTCCTGTAGCTATAGGCTGCCTTTGCCTTGTCTTCAGATAGACATCCTTAGGAGCTCCAACTTGCTCAGTCTCCTCCTGTCCTGACATTTTTTAAAAAAATTTTTGAGCCATTCGTTAACTAAAAGTTCTAGTCATCCTAAATGTATTCA
>PVIR01018658.1:0-33083 GCA_004026965.1 Petromus typicus | reverse complement strand
TGGAGACAAGGTCTCACTTTGTGGTTCAGGCTGGCCCTGAGCTCAGCCTCAAACTCACATCACAATCCTCCTGCCTCTGCCTCCCGAGTGCTGGGATTACAGGCGTGAGCCACCACGCCCGGCACTGTGGTATGTGGTACTGGTTGCTGCTGGGTGTGGGTCTCCACACCCAGTATTGTTATGTGGTTACCGGGGAATCAAACCCCGGTCCTTGCGCTTGTAAGACAGGTGCCAGAACCACTGAGCTAACTCCCCGGCCCTTACTGTATTTCATCTTGTCAGCATCTTCCTACTCACGGTCATAAGTGATACAGGAAGCATTATGTTTTTAAAAAATAATTTTATTTTAGTTTTGTGAGACAAGGACTCATTATGTAGTTCAGGTAGGCCTTGGATTCAGTGTGTAGCCCAGGGTGGTCTTGAATTCATAGCAGTCCTCCTCGTGCCTCAGCTCCCTCTAAGTGCCAGGATTGTAGTCATGTGACACCATGCCCAAACGAGCATTATTTTGAGTTTCTAATGTTTGATGTTACTAAGGCAATTGGAGAGAGCCTTACTTAGTTCAACTCAAAAAGATTAGAATGGTTGTGGAAGACAGAGGATTCGGGGAAAATGACAGGAACACTTTGGGCTCCTGAAATCCTTGTTTTTATGGCTCAGGTTTGTACATGGATTTTACATTTATGCCTGGGCTCAGTTGTCTGGTGTGGGTGTGAGCAAACTGCTGTTCCTGAGCTCTGTCTGCCTGGCCACCCCATTTTTTAAGTAAGGTTTTGTTGGAACACAGCCATACCCCTTAACTCATCACTGCAGGGTCTAGTACTTAGGGCAGAGCTCCAGCGGCCTGTACAACCTAAAATACTGCAATGTGGCCCCTCACAGAAAAGCTTGCTGACTCTGCACAGGAGGGTCTGGTAAAGTCTCCCCTGTCCCCTAACTGGCCACAATTTAGGTGAGGCTCACATACGTCAGTTGCCCTTGGCCGTGGGGACATTATGGCAGCACTGAATGTGGCATGGGGGGTATCTTGCCAGTAGCCCACATCCCTGGCCACAGCCTTCCCCTTGTTTTAGGTAGTTGGAGGGATTGGAATGTTTTCTCCTCCGAAACTAACACTCTTCTCTCCTTGACCTTTGTTTGACCAGCTTTCTGAACCTGAAGAACTTTGTAGGTTGAGAGCTGTAGCTTGTGGACCTCTCTCAATGGAGATCGGCATCTCAGTGTCCAGGGGGAAGCCATCTCTTCCTCCCTCTTCACCCTGATGGAGACCCCACCCCGATGCCGCCTTAGAGACAAGGGAGGAGCCGTGGTTGTGCAGCCATGTAGAGTGGGCGGGAGGACAGGAGGACGGGCATTTCATGGCTCTCCAGAGTTGGCAGGTGGTGGCTCTGACTTCCTGCAAACAAACGAAAATGGTTTCAGTGTTGTGAAGACTGTGCACAAATACGTGTGTGTGTGTTTCAGGGAGGGAGTTTCCAACCACAGAAGGGCTTTTCTTTTACACTCACCCTGCAGCTTGTGCTCATTTGGCAATACAACAGCATCCTGGAGGTAACAAGCGCAGGCGGACTGTGCTCCTCAGCACTGGGGCCGAGTAAGGTCCTCATATACCTGGAGCTAGAGCAGCAGCTTTTGTTGTGACACAAACAAAACCCAAACAGAGCTGAGCATGGCGGCACACATCTGTAATCCCAGCAGTCAAGAGGCTGAGGCAGGAAGATCTATTTGAGTGTGAGGCCAGCCTGGACTGCGTATTGAGACCTTATTTCAAAGATCCAAAATGAAAAATAAAATACCTGTGCAAGTGGATGTGGAGAGTAAATAGATTCATCATCATACAGTAGAGCCAGGCTTTTGTAAAACATCCATTAAAAATCTACTAACAAATATCAGCAAATGAATTATTTTCACTCTACTGATCCATGGCCATATGATAAACTTTCTACTCATCTGAATCTTGAGTCAGTAGCAGCTAAAATTTCATGTCTAAATTCCTTTCAGATCTGAGCCAGGATGAAAAATTTCTTTCACTGTTTGAACCTTTATAGTGTTAGGTTGTGTCAAATGTTGTGGCTTAAAATTCAAATTAGCCTGGGCTTCTCTCCATTTTGGAGGTAGAAGACCCAGTAGTAAAAAAAGATGGCTTTTCCCTTAGAATAAGTACTAGCTGGCCACCTTGTTTATAGTGTTGATCACTGAAATGCACTTTAGGAATGACAGCTTAATTCCATGCTGGAACTTAGGTTCCAACGTGACCTGCTTCAGCTTTATGGTGGGGATTCCCACTGCTCACACCCTCACCAGAAGTTGTACACTTGTGATAGAGAAGTACACGTTCAAGCTGTCAAAGTCATCCCGAACTTGTTCTCAGATATTCTTGCAGGCGATCCTGGAAAATTGGCACCGTGCAGTGTACCTGTGCTGCTGTGGCACCTTGACCCTATCAGTGTTCTCTATTCTCTGATTTTAGAGAAGATAGCTATGTTTGTGTTTGGAGGGAAGATGATTGCAGTTGTGCTCCTCACTGATGGAGAGCTTGTAAACAAAGGCCAAGTTGGCCAAGTGCTTCTGTTTGGGAACCCAAATTGTTTGCAAACAAAACTGTTTGTGAACCAAGGCGGCACTGTGTGCTTATGTCTTAGTATTGAAGGTTCACCCCTAACATCTTGAGGTTTCCTTCCAAAATTATGTCCTTCAGTTAGAGTGTAAAGCACAATCGCCATGATTTCATCTTACAAATCTTCACTGTGATGAATTCATATTTGGTGTGAATTCTTTCAGTTCTACAGTAACACAGGAAAATTAGCTTTTCTTCATGATGGGAATCATACACATTTTAAAGATTTTGAATCCCCAGTTCCCAGTTGTGGGTGGTACTGGTTTCCTCCACACCAAGAGGTCCCTGTTTTCTTTTCCATGCCTAGATTTTGTCTTCAAGCCTGAACTGTACTGTTGACCTTTTTGTAGTTATTCTAAAAGATCCCATAAATCCAAGCCCATAAGCTGAGTTAGTCACTTTCAGGAGTGTAGCATTCTCAGGTGAAGTCATTGCACTTGGGACCCTGAAATGCCTGCTTGGTTTCCTTCCCAGTTGTTGACAAGACTTAAACTACTGGGATCTTAGTATTTATCTTCTTTTTAAGAACCTGGTGCTCATTAAATGGAGAAAGAAATTCTGAAATATTCTAATGGCCTATTGGGAATTAATTAAAAACTTTTATGACAACTATTCTCTTCCTCTAAATATACCTATATAATTAAAATGAATTGAAGTAATTTCATTCTGAAAAACTGTTGGATTTTTTGATAGTATATAGAAAAATTTTAGAATGATGTTAGATATAAAAATTGGTACCTTCTGATTTAAACAATCATTATACACTCAAATATTTTAGACATTGTGTTGTGTGGGAGTCATGTGACCATAGTATTTGAGACACTTTTGTAAAATCAGACTAATTTCAAGTGCTCTGATGATTTGCTAATCCTGTGTAAAAAGCTGAAAATAGGTGTGTACTCATAGCTCACACCTAGTGTGTGTACCCACCCGTTTCTTCACCTTTTAATACATGTCCAGTTAAACCAAGTGAAATTTTTCTATCCTGTGATGTTATAAGCTGAATTTTACAATTGCATACAAGTTTGAATTTTAACTTTTTTTTTTTTATAGTATCAGCAAGACAAAGGAAAATCGTGCAAGCTGTTGTTTGGTGACAAAATAGTGCAAACTCAATTTAAGGAGAGTATTTGAAATTGATCACTACCGTAGTTGACATTTTACAGTGATATGTAAATTTTGAAAATCTGGAAATTGTTTTACAAATAAAGTAATTTTGTATTTTGCCTTCATAGAATAAATACAGTGACAGCGAGACATACTGAAAGTATTGCTCATATTCTCTGTAATTAAAAGCAGAAATGCTTCTGTATGTTTTTTGTTTTCTTCCACTAGAGGGCTCTGTTGCCCTTTGATATAGTTAGACAAAAGGCAGTGTCTATGCAGTTTTCTTCTCAGCTGGTTCTGCTTTCATTTTTGTGCCAAATAATGCCTCTTACTTTGCTAACATGTCTTTTAGGTCTTGTACTTCTCAGTGACAGAGTTCAAGCTGAAGACTGTTACTGGTGCTGTTTGTTTTTTTGGTCTCTCTCTTTTTGTGTTGTTTTATTTGTATGAAATGCCAAGGATGAAGAGTTCCATTTAATAAACAGTCCATTGTACTCAGGGAGCAGCTTGTTCTGCCAAATTACACAAGGGCTTGTGTTTTCATGACATTATTGGTTTGGAGTGTGCTGGCCTATCAATAATGTGTTTTTTTTTTTCCTAAATGGAAATTGTAATATTTAAATATTGATGGCTCTGTATAAGGTCCATTTAGGATGCATTAGCAACCTTGTATTTTTTCTTGAGTATGTAGTCTTGCCTCTCCCACTAGTCTCACCTGGTATTATATAATGTATTTTAATTAGGTTGGTTGTCAGTGATACATTCTTATACTTTGGGCTCGATGTGGTTCCTAAATAATAAGCCATATGTAACCAAATATTTAATGTGAAGTAGATAGCCAGTGCCCTGTACTTAATGTCTTGGAAATACTTTCTTTTTGGATCCATAACTAAAGTGGGGACATCCTATAAATTGTATTCTTCAGCTGTCAAACAGGAATTTGGTCCAGGAGAAAGTATGGCTTTGTTTTATAAGCTGCTTATTTTCAAATTTTAAATGAGGAGAATGAATACATTACATCACTCTTACTTTTGCTTATGTTGTTATTAGCAGCTTTTTCTCTCCTGCAAGTATGAGGGCCTGAAGACATTGTGAATGTCTCATTGTAACATGGAAGACGGCCTCACCAGAATGAAGGTGTTCTTGTCACCACTATAAGCGTGTTCATTGTTATCAAATAAACAGTTGAAAGTAGTTGGCTGTTTTGGGAGTTATTACCGGTTTCATAATAAAAGACGTGCCAGCCTGAAGAAGCCCTTGACGTCCTTAATTCTATGTGCAGCCACTGCATCCTCCTTTGTGATTCTGCAGCTGATGCTCCTAGCCCAGGTGCGGTCTTTGACCCTGTCCAAACGCCTGATCCACTGGGGTCACAGGAAGGCCTTCCTGCACAGATCTCTTAAATTAAGAGCAGGAAATTCCAGTAGAGTTTTTGCCTGAATCATCTTTCCTCACTCTAATCAGTAATAGTACATTCTGTGATGTGCCAGTCGAGAGCCACATGGCCCAGTGAGATCCATGGAAGTGTGGAATTGTGGGGCTTGAGTCTCCTGGCTTCCAAGTGTGGAGTATTTACCAGGCTGTCTTTAGTGATAGGTTAGTGTTGTGCTTGGGATTAGAAGTCACACGTAGACAGAGCTGTCCCTCAAAGCCACCATGCTCCTTGCTGGGCTCTAAGTGGAGACCAGGCTGGGATGTGTGAGGTTGGGGGGTTCATGTTTCCTGGGTCTTCCCTGCTTCTTCCTAGGTGCAGTGGGTGATGGGAGGGCAGCCTATTATCCTAATTGTCTCAGAATAGCAAGCTGGACAGAAACTGAAGTTAAAAGTGAACATTTTTAGTTTTACCTCTAATATGCACATGTTCTAGAGTTAGTGTTTATTGATCATTAAATTATAGTGATAGCCCTTGAAAATTTAGGAGGATTCTGTGTGTGTTTCATCGTGACCACAGTGCTTAGGGGTCTTTAGGAAGGATATCAAAGTGAAAGAAAAGAGCTGAGGCATTTTGCCTCAGATCAAACAGCCCTTGAGCCAAGGTCTTCTCTCTCCTATTGGAGCCCTTTCCTGTTCCCACAGTAATAGTATATGGTCTTTACTGAGCCCTCCCCAAGAACTCCATTCATTTCATCTTCTGACCCCGAGTATAGAGTCAGATTTATTTTAGCCAGCCTATGAAGGCTGAGCAGAGAGCACTGTAGGAGAGTGGAGGGAGATGCATGATTTCCTTTCTTCCCTCCTTTCTTCCTTCCTTCCCTTCTCTGTCTCTCTCTCTCTCTCCCTCTCCCCCTCCCTTCCTTCTTGAGGTACCAGGGATCGAACTTGGGACCGTCTGTTTGGGAGGCAGGTGCTGGAAACACTGAGCTACACCCCCTCCCCCAAGATGCATTTTCTAAGCCACGTGTTGGTCAAAGTTAAAGCCCTGTCTTTATGGTCTTCTCCTTGGTGATGAGTGTGAACAGATATTGGCGAAGAGTCTGGGAGAATGGAGTTAGCATTTACCCCAAGTGTGAGGCTAACTTAGCTTTATGTGTGGTCTCATTTACGCAACTGTTTTCAAAATTACTCTGTTATTAAACATATATTCCCCATAGAAGATTTAGAAAATACAGATTAAAATGCAAATCTGCTGAGATTCTTAGCAGCTGAATACCATTATTTAGCATCTGTGACTCTAACCTTGGTTCCCTTCCCTTTTTTCTTGTTGATTTTCTCTTCAGCTGTGGATCTCGAGCACCATCCCTTGGTGTTAAGTATCCTGCATCTTAAACTGTTGCGTACTACTCCATTACATGATCACACCGATTCCCCCAGGGGGGTACATTTGGGTGGATTCCAGCTTTTAATAGCAATGGAATGGAGATGAACATTTTGCTATTAAGAGTTTGTACCCATCTGTGACTGTCCTACAGTTGTACTTGGCAGAAGTAGAATTGCTGAATGAAAGGATTTACTCCCGCATTGTTGTACCTGGACTTGTTTATCAGACCACAGTCCTTAGAATGCACCAGTTTGAATCCCTGTTTGCCCTGTGTCTTTATCAGCCTTGGGAAGTAGCATTTAAAAAAAAAAAAAACAAATAAATTTGCACAACTGACTAAGTATAATTGAGCAGCTTTTCATGTGTGGCCATTTGTATTTATTTGTTTACCAATTGCCTTTTCATTTTATATGCTTAACTATTGGATACATATTGATTGCTGATTGATGCCTTATGCCATGCAGTATAACTTAATTTTCAAAATGTTCCTTTCTATTAGAAGTTAATTTATCTCAAAGTGAATATTACTTTGAGTACATATTCGATACTGTGATCAAGAGGAAATTCATAGAGAGGTTGGCGCAACTTCCCAATTTGATTCACCAAAACCTTTTAAGCATGTCTTACCTGTTCCACATGTGGCAGCTCCTGTCACAGCACTGATGCTTCCGGTCTGTAGATGGAGAGGAAGAAGTGCCCAGAAAGTGCCAACTTACCACTGCCCCTTTACTGTGGTAGTCAGGTTCCAGGATAACCCAATAAGAGAGACTTTTCCCTGGCTTTTCAGTTCGTGAAAGTCACAGGACTTGAGAGCTTCCTTGTGCATTTCCCCTTGTGAGGAGCCACAGTGCGTGTGGTGAAATGGGACTTTTGCTGAAAATAGCTCTGCTGACAGATGGGTAGCAGGCTTCTGGCTAGAAGGTGCAGGGAAGGAATTGGGACTCTGGAAGCTGACATAACCTACTTTTGAAACCTGCGCCAGCCACTGCTCATCCCTGTGAGAGCAGCCAGGGGACTTTCCTGCTTTGGATCCCTGTTCCTGCCATAAAACATGGATAATACTCTTGCTCCAAAAAAGGGTGAAGGACCGAGTCCCAGGCTGATGAGCATCACCTGCTCAGCCTTACAAGGCACTTCTGGGTGGGAGGTGAGGGAACTGAGTTCCTTCTGAAATTAATTTGGTATTTCCAAGCTTTTGGGTCCTTGGAAGCACAGAAGGCTGCTATAGTATCTGTTCTGGGCATTCACTTGTCTTTGGAACAAAAGGAAACATTTAGAATTTTTTTTTTTTTTGATGGAGGTCAAATACTCACTTGAACCAGAATAAAAGAATCAAGTGAAAAGAAAGAAAAAAAACAAGGCTAAGATTATTTTTGATGTTGTCAAGGAAATACAGCAAACTTGGGGCAGGAGAAAAAGAAGGAAAACTATTGAATCTGAAATAAAATGCCTTACAGTAATATTTATTACTGAGAGCTTAGCCTCAAAAGAGCTTGTCCACTTCAGCTCGGGATTGTTTGTAGGAGCGACGGGTATATGAAGTTTAAATGTCTAAACTTGCCAACCCTTTTTCTTGATTATGCCCCCATACCCTAGAATGAATCAGCATTTGAGGATAATTTTATTTGCACTTAAAACAGGCTGGCATTATGCGACAGATAGTCATTAACTTATTATGTGACCTAAGAAAAGTCACTTCAGTATTCTGAGCCTTAACTTTCCTCATTGGTTTTTTTTTTTTTTTTGGTACCAGGGATCGAACTTGGGCCCTTATGTTTGCAAAGTAGGCCCGATCCCACTTCAGCTAAATCCCCAGCACTTGCTTTGTTAAGGAAAGTCAGGAGTTTGTTGTTGTCCTGACTGTTTTGCCTGGGTCAGATAAGGGAGGAAACACAGCAGTAAAGAACACTGCATGGGTGTGAGGTTGGTTATATTTAGGGAAAAGTTGTAGAAAAGACTCCAGTTGTGGAAAAGAGTCCTAAGAGGAAGGTGAGGAGAACTGGAGGAAGATGCGGGCAGTCGTTTAATTTCTTAGTGCATGGAATGAGATAGAAGCACTTGATATTTTTTATTAGTACTGTGGCAGATGATAGGTCTGCACATCGTGCCACTGATTTGGGGGCGATAACAGATACTGTCCTATCTAGAGCAGACCGCAGGCAATTCCGGCACACATTCAGGAGCCCAGCGTGAGGTGATGTGGAGGAGTTCTCGGCAGAGGTGGAAGTTTCGTCAGATGTAGTTGTGCAGGGTTTTTGCAGGTTGTGCAGGTTTTGTCATTTTGGCTCTTGGCCCATACCACAATTTCTTCCTGGCTGTCTTTCACCTGCTCTGCCCTCGCCTCTGGTCACTGTGTCACATGCCAATGCAGAATTCAGATGTGGCCTGGGTGCTGTTGATTGAAGAACATCCACAGAACTGCCAGCCACACTTGATTCTGGTGGTAGCATGAATTCAGTGGACGAAAATAATCCATCTTTTGAGGTGCACAGACCGCCCCATCAGGCAGCAAAGGCTGGAAGGAAGAGCTCTCAGAACTTGTTGCTGTGCTCAGTATAATGTCTTGCACTGCCTTCAGATTTTCAGTGTGGCGATGTTGTAAGTCAGAAGCCATGGTTTCTAAATTCAGCAGCTGAGTCTGAGGAGCTTCTATCAGTGGAGAGATCACTGGCGCATTTCAAATGGCATTAAAAAAAAAAGGGAAAAATGCCATTACAGCTTTATCTATTAGCAGAGGAAGTTTCAATTCTAAGTTCTTGTACAGTTACCAGATTGAGTGTTTGACAAGGTGGAAAGTGCTGGCATGGATCCATATGGGGAAACATCTCCATCAGGGAGTGGAGTCAGATTGTTGGCAAGGGACACCATTCTTTCAGTCTGAAAAGCTGAGTTGGGAGTCCATCTGTGTGTGCAGGGATCTTTTCTCTTCTGATTGTAGCAATCTCACTTCATCTTTCTGTCTCTCTCCTGTTGGACTGATGAGAGAGGGATTTTGCAGGCGAAAGCTGGATGTGTTTGTGTGTCCCCACATGGGGAGCATCCACGTGTGCATCTGTCTGCTGTATGATCCTTCTGTGTTGATGCAGTTATTGAAAAGGTGTGTTAGCTTCCTGTGCCTGCTGTGATGGTCTTCACCTACTCAATGGCTTAAAGTGACTCAGGGTTCTTCCCTTATTTCTGAAGGTCCGAGTCTGAGAACAGGGTTTCCAGGCCAATGTCAAGGTGTTGGCGGGGCTGGTTTCTCCTGGAGGCTCAGAGGAATCTGCTTTTTCCCCTTTTCAGCGTTTCTAGAGGCTGCCTGAGTCCTTTCGCTTCCAGTCCCATCTTCCACCCTCCAAGAACATTACTGTAGTTGCTGCTTCTGTCCTCCCATCTGTCACCTTCTCTCCTCGTGTTGTCCCACCTCCCTCCACTTCCCTCTTCTGAGGACCTCTGATTCCATTCAGGGCCCCCTGGAAATCCAGGATAATGTCCCAGTCTTGAGATGCTTCATTTAACACTTGTGCAGAATCCCTTCCAGCATGTCAGGAAACTTCACAGGGGGTGGACATTGGCATGTCAGGGGAGACCTAACTGCACCTAGGGCAAGAAATGAGGGCTCTTCCAGCATTAGCATGAAAGACTATTCCCCACTTGACTTCTTCCTTTGCTCTGAAGGATCTTTTGAGGGCACTTACGTTTAGAGAAGCTCTGGCTCTCAGTGCTTAAAGCTTTGGGGGTTAATTTTGCCTGAAGCAGGACAGTCTGTAGCAGTGGTGGGGAACCTGTGGCATGTGTGCTGCAGCAGACTGCCACTGAAAACTCTGAAAGGTTCACTATCTCTGGGACTCTAGACATACTAGAAACTTCCATTGTGTTGGTGATGCTGAGTCTCTTGGGATTGTGACAGTGAGGACCACTCTGCTCAGTCTTTAGGCAGAGCCAGCTGCTCCAGTGTGGAGCTTCCCAGTTAACATAGGATGATGGGAAAATTTGGTGGCTTGCAGCCTATATCCAGCTCCCTTATAGTTTGTGTGGCCCACATAGAAATAGCCTCTCATGAGAGCTTTTGTTTGTTTTTTCTTGGATTACTTGCCAGCATGTTAACATCAGGATATATAAAAATAAATCTAGATTTCTGGCAGTCTTTTAAAGCCAGAAGGCTTAGTGCTGCTGGAGTGAATGCATGCATGGCCCCCCAAGGCAGGGAGGTATCTGGGGGTTGGTTAGGTTCTGAGGGTGGAGATTGAATAGGATGAGCGCCGGGGAAGGAAGAGGCTGGAGAGCTGGCTAGCTTTCTGCCTGCCACCATACCACACTCTTCTGTACCTCCCCCATGCCCATAGCACAGAACCCTCTGCAGGCCACTTTCTTGTCTCTAGACTCAAGCTCCTGATGGCTGTGGAGAACCTTTGTTGATCATCTGAGGTGAGGGTTGGGTGAGAAGAGAGGAGGGCTGGTGCATTGTCACCATAGGTCCTTTTTATTCAGTCTGCATCAGTGTAGTCAGCAGACATGTATGGACTGCTGGGTGTGAAGGGCTAAATCTGCAGTGTAGAAACAGACATGATCCCTGCCCTTGTGGAGGGCCAAGGGAGCCAATGTAATCCCCGCTTGGTCTGTGAGATCTCAGAAAACATTGGAGTTGATTTGCTTCATTGTATAATGAGAGAGTGAGAGAGAGAGAGAGAGAGAGAGAGAGAGAGAGAGAGAGAGAGAGCCTCCTCTCCTGCATACATACAGGCCTCTAGATGATTTCTAATTATTTTGGTATTTTTCTGTTTGCATGTAAAAGGCACTGGATACTAAAGCTTTTGCTTTTCATACTTGAGTAGATATTTGCAAATGATTCACATATATGTTCTTATAAATTGAAGAGAACATTTGCTATCTTGACTGATACATTTTCAGTCTGGTCACTGAGTTTTCTTAAGCTTTATCCCACGTACCCACCTTCTGAAAGCAAAGCCTACCCTGGGTCACCAGAGCCATGCAGTGTCTCTGTTCATCTAGGGATGCCCATTAGTCCTGGTTCCCTTACCTGCTGATGAGAGTAAGCATGCAGCTGCATTGTGCTTTCTTTTCCAGGTCTTCTGGCCCCTCGGTGTTCCTGTTTCCATCCCGAGTGATCAGTGGTGTGTCCTTGCAATCTTGCTGGGTTCCCTTTGGGTAGGCTGTGTGCTCTCTTACCTGTTCCGAGTACCCTTAGCTCTGAGCTCCTCTTTCTTCACGCTGCTCGTAGTATGGCTGAGCAGTGCTAATGCTGGTTATTAATCTGACAGTATGTACCAGGGAGGTTTTATAATTGCCATAATTCTTCTTTGCTCCATTCCTTTTCCTAGCCCCTGACATGGTGTGGCAGTTGCAAAGCGTAGTCTCAGAAGGTGAAGTAGAGAATTGTAGCTGCAACTTACTATTCTATATCCTGTCAAGCTGCAGGGAAAGCAGTTATGTTTCTGGATAATATTTGGATCCAAAGATTCTGAGCAAACTATTTATTATCTGTTCATAGAGTGGAAAACTTTAGCTAATGTAGGAAGGCACAGTTCATCATTTTGAAAAGCGTCTGGATTTCATGTTTTAGTTGTAAAAGTGGTGTTGTTTGAAAAGTTTGATGATGTTTAACTTTTCAAAGGTATTTGCTTTAAAAAAAAACAACAACAACAACTGGATACCATGTATTTTGTCTTAAACTGTGCAAAGACAAGTACCTGAAAGTGAAATAATTACTAAGGAGTCCTCGAAGACTCAGTGTCAATGACGTTAAGTGAACAGTGGAGCAACTGGATTATGGAAGCCTGCAGACTGCGTGTTGTAAACAAGAGGCCAGCTCTGGGGACCATGAGGATTATACTTGCAAGGTTGAGGTGAGTGTGTGTAGGGACAGAACAGGACAGTAAATTCACTTAGGAAAAACCTTTCCACATTTATAGTCAATATATTGGCTGTAAATTCTTCTGTCTTTCTGACAGATTTTGTGGTTCTTGTGTGGGTATTAGGGAGCATATGTGTTTTCTTAAGTGTTCCTTGAGTGTTGCCTTTCAGAATTGCTTTGTATCGAGTAGCTCTGTGTGTGTGTGCATGTGTGTATGTGTGTATTCATGCACATGTGCACATGCGTGCTCATGTTAGGAAGAAGGAAAATTAACTACTCTTGGGACAAATATGGACTGGTAAAGGTTGCTAATACTCTCTTTACTATTTGCTTAGATATTAGCACTGGATTTCAGAATCGACGTGTGAGCAGGGTGGCTCCATTTTAAACCTCCTGGTACAAAGCTGTTTGCTGTAATGGGTAACATTGCTGAGTAGTTATCAAAAATCTTCAGGTGGGAATTTAATCATAGTTTTACTGCTGGATATTTCTGTAAAAACAAGTATGCACTTTACATAGATTATTTTGTGTCATAATACTTTGTCTTACCTGTTGATTTTTCCTTTTCTGTAAGGCTTATGGGAAGCATGAGCCCTATTTCTTTAGTTGTTTTTTTTTTTTAACCTCTTTTTTTATTATGACAATTGCACAAAATCTTTCTTTTTCATTACTTCTTGTGTCTGGCTTATCTCTTCATTCTCTGTTTAAGTCATATTTTATTTTAATTTCTGTACTTTGGTATCTGTCATAATGGTATTGCTCTTGGAAGATTTTGGCAATTGCTAACTTCTTGAGAAAATAAAGTGCCGCAATGTTGTACTGGTCTACTTTTGTTGAGTTAAAAATTCATATCATTTGGCCATGATTGTGATCATTTAAGTGCTGTTTAGAATTACTAGCAAGGGATAGTTCTCTTGCTGTATTAAAGCACTAACTTTGGTGTTAGAGTTAGAAAGCTGGAGCATGTCTTTCTCTATATTGGATGTGAAGAATACCAGGCAGGTCTCAGGATGTTAAGAATGTTCCTGCACAGTGGTCCCCTCATGGAGAAAGGTTCAAGAGAGGAAACTTCGAAGGAAAACCACACTGAACTGGAGCAAGAGTGAGCTGAAGCATGGTGCAGATGAGGATGGGGGAGAGGAGTGGAAGTAGCACAGGGAGAGAAAGGGTGCTTCCTGCGTCTTGGAAAGTGCATCTTGGAAAGTCCTAGTGCAGAGCAGGCACGCCCCTCCATTTACTTGCTCTGTAAATGAACATGGGATTCTGATGAGAAATGGAGGCTGCACGCTCTACCCACAGGCTTCCCTTCCTCAGTGCACAGGAAGCCCTTGCATCAACTCAAGTGTGGTTACTTCCCCAGCATAGTGTTTTAAGTACCACTCGACCTTGTGCCAGTCACCTTTTTTTTTCTTAGTAGAAGGTCTCAAACCCAAGGCTTTCCCCCTAAGCTACATTCCTAATCCTTTTTAATTTTTTATTCTGAGACAGGATCTTGCTAAATCATCAAGGAGCCCAGGTTGAGCTTGAACTTGTCATCCTCTTGCCTCAGCCTCCCAAAGCGCTGGGATTATGGGTGTGTGCCAGCATGCTTGCTATGCGTGCCTTTTAATGTTTGGTGGAAAGCATGACCCATCCCACTCCACTCTGCTTACCATATGCATGTGTGGGGAGAGTTCTTGGGAAGGGTAGGCTTTCATTTCCTTTTGGAAGCATTAAAGCGAGAAGTCACAGAAGGCAAATTCTGGTTTTCAGTTCTGTAGTTACTCCGGTTTTATTACTCCACTAAGTTAGATTATGTTAATTGTATTTAGATGTTAGAAGCCAGCTTTCTATATTTTAGATCAGCTGAGATTCTTTAATTCTGTGAATTTAGATTTCTTTATTCCATGACAATTATATACCGCAGCTGTCTTTTCTTTCTACTAAAGTCTTCAATTATCAAGAGGCTCAAGGAATTAGACTAAAAGTATTAACTGAGGAAAAAACCTCAAAGTTTTTACAACAGCTGACCCCAAAAAACAGTAAGAAAAAAAGCATTTGTAGGCATATGTGTTGCCTACTCTTTCTACTGGCCTGTGCTTTGGCACTTTTTTTTGAGGTCTCCAGAATAGAGTCCATCTTTGTTACTAGAATCTGTCCTGCTTGCAGTTTGGGTGGCTGGTTGTTTGATATACATCTGCATTGAGTGATGGGCTGTTGTGCTAACTGTATATAAAATTCCATTAAGGTGCAAGAAGCACTTTTATGAGGCAGGCTGGAAACGGCATCCGATTTTCTTATGGCTCTTACATGTCCATTTTGATGAATCTATTTATTACTTCTATAATGAGTAGTACACATGGTTGGTTAGCCAGGTTATTGAACTCTATCAACCTTGGCTGAAATTCACAGTGCGTGCCAAACTTGTTGTAACATGTAAGAAATTACATCTGGGCTAAAAGGTTCAATAATGATTACTCTGATAATGGAATCTTTTACAAAGCATGGGATCTCATGATATGCTTCTGCTTTTTAAAAATCAAAGTGATACAATGAAACAGGGAATTATATCTAGCTGGAGAAAAGAGTTCCCTTCTAGGGTAGACTGGGATGTACAGTAGGCTTCTTCGAGTCCCAGGACAGATTGGTAACATAATGCAGTTACATGAGTGTAGGCTGTGGTGTTCGCTGTCCTTTGCATCTTGTTGGGCTGGTCACAGTCCCATGACCTGTGAACCTGTCAGGGCCTTGGGTGTACAGTGTGATGATGTGGAGTTATATTGCCTCAGGTTATGAGTTTTAGGTGGATTTGAAGTGCATAGCTACACTGGGCTTCAGTTAGAATGCCAGGGAACCTGGAGCTTTTACTTTTACTGGAGACGTCTGAGCACAGGTCTGTTGATACCTCAGGCTCTCTGGACTTAACTTTCTATGGTGGATCACTTCATGTATGTGCCGACACAGACAGGATTTCAGTTTTCTTAAGCACTGAGAAGGAACTGGTTTAAGATGGTCCCTGGACAGAGGAGGGAAGTGATTCCCTTGAGTTTTGGAATCACAGGCCAACCTTCTGAGTATCAGCTCTAATACTGTCATGCTCTCTGTTCCACTTTGGTAGCTTGATAACTATTGTCCTGTTTGATTTGAGTGCACAGAACTACAGTCGGTACCAAAAGGGACTTTTGTGGAGCAGTGGTCCTGTGCTCTTTGCCTGAGCAGTATCTATATTTCTAACACAACAGATGTCAGAAGGAGATCTCTTTTCCCATGGCCCCTGAGACCCAAATCACAAATTGTACAAAGGAAAGGAAAGAACAGAGTAGCTGAGCAGGACACTGTGAAGAGAAACGGGAGGTGAGCTCCTGGAAAGAGACTCTTTGGAACAGATCAGCTTTCAGATGGTCGCAGCGATACTGGTCCTTAGGCAGATTGTTTTTGGCCGAAGTCAGAATGTCTGTCTCCACCGGTGTCAGCACAGCCTGTGGCAGCGCCGAGGCAGAACCGCAGCATCTCAGCAGCTCTGGCCCCTCTGACAGTCCCACAGGAGCCGGCCTGGTTTTGCTGACAGCACAGTACGCCTTTTAATTATTCTGTCTCCCGTGAAATATTCCTTCTTAATTTTATTAAATTTACTTTTCATATTAAGAACCATGCTATTATACTTGCCAATGAACGTTTAAAACATGTGACTAATTTGTTTTATTTTTCCTAATGCTTCATTAGAACTCAGTGAACAGTAAACGTGTGGTGTCGGCTCCGAATGAGGATGCAAAAGCTGAAGGGAGACCGGAAGCCGAGGCCAAATTTGACACTTTCTTTTCAATGGGACCAGTGCAAAAGACTCCTGGGGTTAGACTCTGCCTTTTGCAGAGAAGGACAGGCCATGCTCATGAGTAAAATGTCTCTGATTTGGTTAAATTTTTTAGGAGATAAGGATATGATGTGAATCCACATCTCCTGAGTCCATATCCCTGCATGACAATAAAACACATTCGGGACAGCTCAGAGTGAGAAGTCAGCAGGCGTCCGCCCGACTTTAGCAGCAATCACCCGGCCACCAGTGGACCCAATCAGGCTTGCAGAGCCATGTGTGCTGCATGGGAGGAGAGCAGGAGTGAAGTGCTTAATGTGCCACTCCACTGGTGGCAGAGCGGAGCGGATGTAGAGTGCGGCTTCGGAACGACAGTCACATTTGGCATCTCCAGTACCTATAGCTGCTCTGAGATGTTTCCACGTGGCGCTGTGTCTTGAGCCTCTTACTGTTTCTAACAGTAAGGCCAGTGCTGTCAGTGGTAACAACCTGTTCATACCTTTGGTTGGTGGGAGTGTCGGGCTTATTGTGAAGAATGGGCAGGACTGTGGGTGTCTGGTGCCCAATTCCATGGGGCTTTCTGAGGTTTACAAAGTGGATTCGGTGCTGCCCACCTGGGGAATGAAAGGCCTTTATCCCCTGACTTTCACTCCCCTCAGGCAGGCTTCTGTAGCACCCAGGCTGCAGTTTAAGATGATTTCTGGGGTAGGAGTAGGGGATCCACATGGGTCCCCAGTGAAGTGATCTGTTGAGTTTGTGTAAAGGTAACTAACTAGAAGCTGTGAGGACTTGGTGATTTCAGTGGTACTGGAGTGAGAAGGGGCTGGGAGCGTTTGACTCATTGTGGAAGAAACATCATACATGGTGCAGCCCTTGCACTGTTATTCAAATCCCTTGTTCCCTAGCTGCACCCTATTGTACTGTTTTGCTAGGCAGCTGCTGCACAGTAACATACTGGTTGGCTTAGGACAGCAGAGTTTAACCTTTTCCAGTTTCCTCCAACTAAAAGCTAAGCAAAGGATGGTTCCTTGCCTTCTCCAGCTGCTGGTACTCCTGGAGGTTCCTTGGCTTATGAGTAGGAATTGCAGCATTGACCTCTGTCTTTGGAAAGTCTCCTCCCCATGTCTCTGTCTGCCTGCCTATGTTTGGATTTTCTTTTCTAGTAAAGACATGTTATATTCATTTAGGGCCCATCCTAATGACCTTGAGTGAAGGTGCTGTTTCCATGTTAGCATATGCTGAGGTAATGGGGATTAACACTGCAATACGTCTTTTGAGGAGTACACAGCTCAATCCCTAAAGATTTCCCATTGTTGAGGCTGCCCGGATGGGCAGGAGACACGAGCAGGTCATTCTTGGATGACTTTTTGCATGCTTGTTACTGGCAAGCTCGGTCCTGGACCTGAGGGCTTGTCAGTGAGCACAGCTCCCCTGGCCCTTAAGAGCCCATTCTCTTATGGAAGGTGGCTTTTGAAGGTAGTTATTCTTTTATCTTACTTTTTAATCACCCATTAGGAACTGAGTGGGGAATTACCTGTGTACTAATAACAGAACTGACTGATTTGAGCAAATGAGTTCAAGCTCAGATGTTTAAGCTCAGGCGTGGCAGCTATTGGCCTAGAGTGCTGTGGAGGCGATTTCAGTGCAGAGCGGGCTCTGGCGGGGGATGGCACAAGTCTCCTCCTAGCACTGTTGCAGTGCAGCTGTGCCCAGGGATGAGTTCTAGGCACTGTTTTGCTAAGTGTACAGTACTAACTTCTTGTTTATCTTTCAGAGGAACAAACGAAGTGCTTTTGCAGTTTTCTGCCTAAAATATATTTAGACCACTGGATTTGGTTTTTCTGGCATCCTGTAGTCTTGAGAATATGATGGAACCTCTGGTCCCTTCCCACCAGAGAAAGATAGAAAACATATATATATTTATAGTCAGAATTTGTGTACAGTTTGAGGGGAAGGGAAAGTAGTTCATAGATAACAGATTAAGCAGTTCTGATACTTTTCAGGAATTATAGTCACTAACAGGAGTTAAATCCACGCATTTTCTTTTGAGAGTCTTTATCCATAGAAATTCATGGAGCTGAATAGGATTAGAAATAAAAATCTGCCTAGAAATGTTTTTACCAACTTTTTATCGTAATTTGTACTTTTGGATAGAAAATTATTGGTGTATAATTAATAAAGCTTTGCTGATTTCAAAATTACACTTTGCTAAACAATGGAAATTTCCTAAATAACTGGCAGGTAATGAAAAAAAAAATTCAGTTACTGACAGGCTGTCATGGTTGAATCTAAAACCTAGGGGCAAAATACATATATTCTATGTAGTTTCCATTTCTAGACCCTGGATTTCTAAATTCTTCCTTATAAAATTTTAAATTTCTTTTTTTTTTCTGAAAAATGAGACCCCCTAATTATTTATTTCCTTCCTTTATAATCTGTTATCATATTCGATTTTCATGCTGACGGTAATCATTAAAATGCCTCCTGTGGCGGTCCATAAATATAATTAATTTAAAGAAACTGGATTCAGCATTAGAAAGATTAGGTGGCTGTCCAAGCCCCAATGTTTTTTTTTTTTTTTTTTTTTTTGTGGAGATCACATGGTAAGTACTTGTAGAACTGGATTCTGGGTTTGCAAGACTTTAACTAGCCTTTAAAGCAAAATAGTTAACTGCCTCTGTGGAAATGGAAATTACTCAAATATTACGTGATGAAAAACTAATGTTAGTTTACTTCAAATAAAACTGTGGAGTAGTGTGTTATAGCCACGGGAACTCTTTCGCCAGTGTTAAGTAAATGTGATGGAAACATTTGTACAAACATTATCCTGCTGTAAGGGAAACAGTGATGCCAGACACTCTGAGCAGTTGGACATTCAGAAACACTTGTTATTCTCAGAGTGAAATTCCTGGTGTCTTGCAGGTCCTTCATCTGAGATGTGTTCACTGAAGTTGTATGCCAGAAAATGCCATCTTTCTCCATGGCCACATATAGGACTTTGTGTGAGATCTTGGTTATAGCTGCATAACTTCAAATGAATCCTTTTCCTTGATAAACAATTTTGTGCTACTTTCCACAGAAAGAGTGAATCAATACTCTTGAATGTAATGGAAGTTTGCATTTTTCTAATTTCTTATTTAGGCTGATCTACGCAAAGATGTTCAAATTTCCATTTATTTAAACAAGATGGAGTTCTTGCTTTGCTGAAGGAATATTTTTAGCTTAGTAATTTACTTAGAAACTGCCTTATTCAATATATGATGTTAAATCCGAACTAAAACATATAGCATCATATGACATGAGTTCTTACATTAACATTTTGTTGGATTGGAAACAGAATCAACACATTAGTCATCTTAATTCATTTAAGTTGGCTTTCTCCAGAATCCCAGGATCCAAAAACAACACATTTGTCAATTTTACACACAAAGGGAGAGGCAGGATGTAGTTTATAGTTAAGCATCCAGCTTTGCAGTGAAAAGCTAGTATAGTTATAATAAGCTGAATGAAATTCTGGGTGAAACAAACAGTACAATAGAATTTTAGTGCAAATGAAATACTTTAGAAATTTGTTTTAATGAGATTCTGTATATATACTTTCTTGGAAACATTTGAATTGTCTAAAATTAAAATTTCTATGGTTATCATCCACATGGGCTCTGAGCTATTATGGTTAATGGTTTTTTTCTGAGCAAATCTGTAGGTCAGGGTCACCTTCATATTCTGAGCTTTGTTTTTGCTTTGCTTCCAGCCAGTTTAGAATTGAATGTTACAAATGTATTATCTGTTCTGTGTCTGAGCAAACTATGATCTGTGGATGATATCCAATTGTCCCCTGACTATTTCAATAAAGTTTTACTGGACATGGGAGTGACCACTTGTTTACATGTGGTCTATGCATTCTTACATGTTATTAGAGCAGAGCTGAGTAATTGTGACAAAGACCATGTGACCAGCAAAAACCAAGATATACTTACTATCTGGCCCTTTACAGAAAATAAAATGTCACTCTTTCATTTATTCTATCAGTACATTTTCCCTAATAAGGAGGACACTGATCAATTTTTAGAGTTGTTAGAAAACAAAGTTCATGTCTCCTAAAAACCTGGCATGCTTTTTTTTTTTTTTTTTCATTTAATGAGATGGACACAGTGAGGTATTCCATTTCCTTTTTTTATCTTGGTTTTCCAGGAATCTTAGAATGAACATTTAAATGCTCAAAGAAATGCCCAGCTCATTCAGGTTCCTGGTGGACCCGTTTTCTTAACATGGGTATGCATTTTCTTTTTTCATTGAAACCATGTTTAATTATAATTTAGATGTGCTAAAAGCCATGTGTTTTAATTATATATGAAAATGACTTGACAAATACGTATGTTCTGAGGAAGTGGATGTTAGGACTTGAACATGTGGGCTGTTTTCAAGTGGAGGAGCATATTTTAGTCCCTCATACTCAGCAGCCTTCTGAGAGCAGGAACACTGTGATTCCAGCTTGGGTCCCTTGTCCCTCAGATTCATCTGTTGCTTCTAGTAATCTCATTCTATGATTTCAACAAATGACTCATAATGTTAACTTTGGGACTTTCTATGATAATAATGTGGGAAAAGCCTTGTACATGTTTTTTCTCAGGTGAAATTTGGGAAAAACCAATATTCAGACAGAAAATCTTAACCAGCTTTGGCAGGAAGGAAGCTGTACAGGGCCTGGAGTCCAACAGCTTCCTTGCACACCATTGGATGATAGCTCCATACATGGAGGGTTGTGAGGCTGTGAGACATCATCCACATGTAAACGGGAAGTCCTGGATGAAGTATATTATCAGTGAAGGTCAGTTCTGTGCCTTCACAGCCTTCAACTTCGAGGGACAGGGACATCTGAGTTCCCTGGAGAATACAGAGGGAGTAGGGCTTACACTGATGACCTCACTTTCACTTAATTTCCTCTTCTGAGGTTCTTTCCGAGGTTGTGGGATCAGGACTTACACCTGTCTCTCTGGTTCCTGGTCTGGCTGCTGCCTGAGAGTCTACTTCTGCACCCATTTCCCAGGAGTTACTGCCCCAGTCTGTGTCTTGCACTGTGGACTGCAGGAACCGCAGCTTTCTGTTCATTTGCCGGTCTGTTTTTCAGTTTTCCTAAGAGAAACTAAGAAGTTACACTTTAGACAGGGTCCCATCTGTTTCACCTTCAGTTTGTTCTTAAATTTTGGAGTGACAGACACCTTGACCTTACTTCCCAAGTGGCTGAGGTCTAGAGGCTTAGGGGACATTGCCTTTTCTCCTTTTGGACAGAGAAGACCTGGTCAGAGAGCCCCAGTGTATTGATTTTCTGAGGCTGCCATAATGAAATCCCACAGCTAGAGGTGCTTTAAATGACTGAGATTTATTTCTCCTAGTTGTGGAGGTTGGGAGCCCAAGATGCAGGTGTCGGGAGTGGTTGCCGCTGAGCCCTCTCATGTTGGCTGGCAGATGGCAACCTTCTTGCTGTGTTCTCTCATAGGAGATCCTCTGCCTCAGTCATCCCAAGTCTGCGTAAAAACATGTAAAAGTCTCAGTTTCTTCCTTTGTAGTAATCAAGTCAGTCAGTCCAGTAGCTCCAAGATCTTTCCTCTTGGCCTATAGGTGCCACCTTGTCCTTATGTGGACACATGTCCTGTTAGGTTAGGAATCCACCTTTATGATACCACCATAATTACCTCCTAAAAGGGTACATCCCCACCCAGAATCACATTGGGCGTTAAGGCTGCAAAATAGAAACCTCAAGGGAAGAAATAATTCAGTCCATAGCCAGTAAAACCCTTAATGTGTTTTACCTCTCTGAATATATATATATTTAGTTTTGTTGAGACAGGGTCTCGCTTTGGCTGGTCTTGAACTCAGCCTCCAGCTCAGCATTCTTCCTCCCTCCGCCTCCTGAGTGCTGGGATTATAGGTGTAAGCCACCACGCTCAACATTGTGGTATGTGGTACTGATTGCTGGTGGATGTGAGTCACCATGCCCTGCACCGTTGTATGTGATTAGCAGGGATTGAATCTAGCCCTTGCGCTTGCAAGGCAGGCGCCAGAACCACTGAGCTAAGTCCCTGGCCCAGAAATTTTTTGATTTCATGCTTATTTCATCTCATTTTCCATATCAGTCTCAAAGAACTGAAGAAAATCAAGCATACTTTGCTTGCAAAGAGAATCCAAATGTGATGTGTGGCAGTGGGGCAGGCTATAAGCTGGAGCCCTCTTCCCTTAGCACTCTCAGAGCTTCACCAACTCAGCACTTGTGCTCTCTGAATTAAAGTTGAGCCTAATCCCTAATCATTCATATTACCTGTGTTGGAACTCCTACCAGGACCTTCTTGGCCCAGAGACAGCAGCTGGATGAGAGGAGCCAAAGAAAAATTTCCAGCTGGCTGAGTCTCCAGAAGTCAATCACAGTCAGCCTCTGCAGAAAGGTGCTCTGTGCCCACATTCCCACAGAGCAGGTGCGTGTTTACAGAGGATAGTTGGGTTGCAAGTTCCCAGAGAGGTGTGGACTTTGGCATTGGCATTTTCCTCACATGTCTTGATGTGGCATTTTGAAACAAGATATAATCAAACTCAAAACTTGCCCCTCTCTCCTTGAAAATGACACTGATTTTGTTCCAGCACACCATCTAGCTTCAGACAAAGATAATCCTTTAACTGAGTGTTTTTGCATTAAATCTAATTTACTTTTTGCACAAATGTTTCATTGTAGTGGCTTTCGCTCCCTAATTAGTCATAAGTACCTGTTATCCATTTTGTTTGGAGCTGTAGGAGCCTTTGATTTTATGCAAGGTCACCATGGGCCCAAGAAGCGAAAAGTTAATAGAACTCTCTGGCTATGCACCCAGCTTTGGAAACTGAATTTAATTCATATTTTTGAGAAGTTGCATTTTAAAAAGTTGATAGGGAGAATGAAAAGTCAATTTGAATACTTAAAATGAGCCTCAGAGAAGTGCTGAGTTTCCCCAATGCTGTGTTTCTAAGCACCTCCACACGACTTGGCGAGTATAAAGGACCTAATCTTTCCAGAAGGCAAAGTAATACACCACTTTGTAAAAGGTGAGAGCCAAGGTCGGTCTGGAATTAAAAAAAAAAAAAAAAAAAAGGTGCCTGAATTAGAAAGAAGAGTGTTGTCCACATGGATGGCGCAGGATGGAGTAGCTTCTTAGACTATGCTTGGAGTGAAGCAGACTTCTTTTTACTATTTAAACTATTCCTTCCCAAGTGCTTCTTAGTTGATAGGAATAGAAAATATGAGGGAAAATGAGTGATCATTGGACCTCTGTTCATCAAGAAAGGGGTCTCTTTGGATGAGTGGGGGTTCAAGACCCTTGAGGTTGGCCCTTCTGCTCTAAGTCATCACGAAGACTCTCAAGCAGAGGAGCAAGAGTGATGGAGGCCTCAGTGGGGCAAGGAAGTCATCTCACAGCTGTGAAAACTGAACATTGAGGAACGTGACACAGTGCACCTCCAGAGTCAGGCCTGCCTTCTCCTTGTCTCTTGAAGTGGCTGCAAATTAATTCATCAAGGCAAACAGGCCAGACCTTTTCTCCTTTTGAGGATTTCTCAGACGAGGATTTCTTTCCAGTTCTAAACACCCCAAAACACTTTGGTTCTCTTTGTAGATAATGGCATGAATAGAGAATTTCAAGAGCTCATGGATGGGGTCATGGATGTGTGTGTGATTGTTAGAAAGAGCTCATCCTCTGAAGAACTTGAATTGGAACCCTGTAGCTTGTGCACGGTATGGAATTGTGAGCCATCACATCCCTCTGGTCTTCATGCCAGATTAGAAAGCTGTATTTTGTCAAAAGTCTTGAGAAGACACAGCTGCCTCTATATCTAAAAAGCAGTATTTAATTGTGTGATCATAATGGTCAGGACAAGTTTCTACCAATGGTCTGTATACTTTGCTAACAAATAAAATTTAATGTGGTACTGCTCTCCCTTTACTGGGGCTGATGGTAGTTTTTTTTATTTGACTTCCATAAAGACAGTTCTTTAAAACCTGAATCTGAAGTTGCCGACATTGAAAGAATGTAGATCAGACCTTTGACTTCTGTGGATTAGTTATTCCTTCCCACAGGTCTTACACAGATAAATGGTTGTGAAAGCAAAAAATGGCATGAATTCTGTGCCTCCTTACGAAACATGAGAAGAGAGAAGATTCAATAACAAACCACAGAATAAGGGCTGAGTCCATGAAGTAGATGTGATGACAGAGCAATGCACCTGAAGAGACCTTGACTCTTGGCTTTAACTTGATGGCACAGAATTAAACGGCACTGATTGACTTTGATGTCAAAGCATGTCATGTTTGGACCATTTTTGTTTTTTACTGGGATCATTGCTTATTTAGCTTAAATCATACCAATGCCAAGCACTTAAACATATGAGCAACACTATCCACAGAGGATATATATCAAATTCCACAATCATATATATAATCATACTCCACCTATTTATCTGTATCTATCTATAGTAAAACCTTGGTTTGCAAGTATAATTTGTTTTGAGAACATGCCTATAATCCAAAGTGTTTGTATATCAAAGCAAACTTCCTCATAAGAAATAATTGAAACTCAGACAATTCGTCCCACAACTCTACAGTATTAACCTAAAAATGATTACAATAGTGTTGTATAATACAAAATAATAAAGGAAATACAAAATACAAATTTAAAAAAAACCAAATTGACCAGCTCTTACCTTTGAAAACTTTCATAGTTGGTGACAAGAGAGAGGAGAGTTATTTTGTAGGGTGACTTTCACTAGCACTGAAAGAATTACTGCTATGGAATATTTTTCTTTCAGTGCAACTTTTAAAAAGACCCCATCCAATGACATTTGCTCTTTTCTCCTTTTGAGGATTTCTCAGACAAGTGACCTTGCTCTGTTGTTACACAGATTCATCACTTCCACCAGGGCAGACTCATTTGGGTGATGCTTTCCGACAGGATTTTGCAGTTTCCCACATCTCACACATCTCCCTCGTCTCATTTGAAGTGAGGGATTCATCTGTTTCTCCTCCTCCTCCTCCTCTGCAGATGAGATCGCCTCGATCACCATTTGTTTTGGGCAGGTTAAAATTTGTTAGAAATGTTTTCTCATCTTGCAAAACACTGGCAGAACAAGTTACTTGAAAATCAAAGTTTTACTGTGTCTGTCTGATATTTTTTCTGCCACCCTTTTTACTTTGTATTTTGAGGCAGATTCTTGTAAAGTGCCCAGCCTGGCTTGAACTTGAGATCCTCCCGCCTCAGCTCCTGAGTAGTTGGGATGACAGGTACTATCTGTGCCCCCACACCCAGCTGTAAGTCGGTTTCACGGTCACTGGAGGCCTGCTGGGTGAGGGCCGTGGAGGTGTTCTGCATGTGCTTCTCATGCCCTTGTGCTCCTCCGGTTTGAGTTTTTCCCTCCAAAGGAAGAGCAAACCTTCTTCCTCTACACTGTCCCTTAACCACTTTGGACACCAGACATGCAGTTTCTTCCTCATGGCAAGTGATTCTCCCACTCTCTGGACACCAGCCAGGTCCCGTACAATTAAAGTCTGACACTAACTGCCTAGTCCAGATCCCACAGGTAACGGGCTCAGTCCTGTGAGGCTGCCCTTACTTTAGGCAGCAGCTGCAAGTTCCAGATGTCTGTAACCTCCTGCTAGGGTGTGATAATGGCTAAGAGAACCTAGGAAGTCATTTACTTACATGGGGCAGTTATTAGAAAGGCTGTGACAAAGGGTACAGTTGGCCAAGCAGATGAAGAAGGACACGGAGCAAGTGTGGGGAGGGGATGCAGAGTGTCTATGCCCTCTTGGCACACCACCCTGTGCACTTCCATGTGTCCACAAACCTGGACTCTCTCCTGATCCGGTTTTTATGGAGGCTGCATGCATAGGCACTGTTGATTACATCATTGACCAGTAGTGATGTCAGCTTCTAGCCCCTGCCCCTGCCCAGAGAAGGTGGTACACAGGGTAACAGAACATTGGTGAGGCTGAAAATTCTTACCCTCTCATCACATAGTTGGTTTCTCCTGAAACAGCCCCTGTCCTCCAAGATCATCTCATTGTCATGAGCTCAGGCATCATCGAAAGTACCCTTGCATTAAGTATCTTCGCCACAGTCCCAATCACTCAGCAGACTTCAAAGGTTATGGCTCTGTGCCAGGAACCTGGACAAAGACCAGACATGTCCTTCTCAGCGGTTACAGTGTCACAGACCCCTAGCAGCTTATTAGTTGGGACACCAGATGGAGGGATGCCCTAGCTTTGAGTGCAGCCCACTCTGCCGTCCTTTCCCCACTGATGTCGTGAGTCATTGGTTTTCTGTCATAGTAAATGAGAGCAATGGTATGTCATAGGGTTTCTCTGAGGAACCTCTTAGACACATAGTGTATTTTGCAAAGTGTTTGCTGCAGTGCCCAGCACTGAGTAACCTCCCAAGTCTTCCTCTTTACCTGGGCTGGATGTTCCTGCACTCTTCTCCACAGACTAGGGTGTTCAGAAAACACAGTGTTTCCAATGGGAGTTGGTTCTTCTCTCTCTTTTCTTACCTTGATTGCTGTGTATTAAAATTTATAAAGGCCCATAAATTATCAATTAGATGTCATTCAGTTAGTTATTTTTAGTTTCTTACTATAACAGGTGCATATGCATGTGTTAAAAATTGAAGTACTATGACTGTTGTAACATGCACAGTCTTTCTCACCCCTGACCATCAGCTCTCTCTGGAAGTAATCGATATCAGTATATTTTCACCCACCCACCTCCTCTGTTTTGTGTGTTGTATGTGTATGCCATTTGGGGCTGTGGTTTTTCTTAATAACAAAACATGGAGATGCTGCATCTCACATCATTTCACCACTTTATTTCAAAACACTGCACAGAATTTTATTTCATGTGTGCCGTTTAATTGATTTAACTGGATTAATGGACAGTTGGGTTGACACTAGGTTTGTAGTTGCATTGAGCATTCCCATTTTTGCCCATGTGGGTGACTATTTGTAGGATGAATTTCTGGTTGTGGAATAGCTGGGTCAAAGGGCACATACATTTAAAGTCTGATAAAGAAGAGCTAGTTGCTATCAAAGATGTGCCCTTTTCCAATTCCTTCTCCAGTTAATCTCTTAGGTTGCTGGTTTCCTGATACTTTTGCCAGCACAGATAGACTGCTTAATTCGGTTGCCCTTGTCTTCACTGGGGCTGTCTAGTACTCTATTCACTGTAATCTTTGGACACTTTTCCCACTGTGATTGCTGACCAGGACTGGCACTGGCAAGTCAAATGAGAACTTATTTACCGAGCACTAGTTGCCAGCCTGGGCTCAGTTTGGCCTCTTGAGAGATCTCAGATAGTCAGTTGGAATTTATCCTGTGGCTTTACAAAATATTACAGTCTTAGTTTTTCTTTTAAAATTCAAATCTTTATTGGTACATTATATATACAGATCATGATTGCACTCAACAATGAGAATTTCTACTAGTATATGATACAACTTAATTCTCATTTTTTCCCATTCCCCTACCCACCCTACCACCCGCCCCCTATATACATAAGCTTTGTTTCCCTTCTTTTTTATTACCACCAAATTATTTTCCCCTCATTATTTATCCCTACACCCCATTTCCCTAAATATTTTTTATTTCACAATATCTACTATACATTCAAGAACTCACTTATATCTTCATTTTCTCAAGATACGTTATTTACACATCTGTGACCTATTTATTTCACTTATGAGTATGTCCATTTGAGTATAAATGACTACAGCCTCAGTCTTATACTGCACAAAGCACAATGATACAACCTGGTGAGGTTTTTAAAAAGATATTCCATTCTGTATTCTCTCCTCTTGAATTGGTGTCTTCTCTTGGTAGGTATAATTGAGACATAGTTATGTTCCAAGGGAAATTAGGAAATGGCATGGTGCTTGTTCCTTGCTGTATTTGATGCATACATTTAAAAGCAAGCCTGGTTGTGACTTATTTTCCTCTGGAGAGACCTGTGTATTTTGTAATTTCTTAGGAGTTGGCAGGTGTAGGTAGAGTTTAGCAAGAATGATTTCTGACTCTTTGTAACTCAGAACTAAGTAATTGAAATGGTGTGGAAGTTCAATGTGATCATTCATGGAATTAAAGTAACTTTAGGAACAGCAGTATGGATTATCTGGTCACTGCAAATGTGGTAGCATCAACCTTATAGCCGGGATGACGGGGTGTCCTAGAACTTCATCTGAGACGCCCCGGGAGAGGCAGACTTCAGTGTCATGATCAGTGTCATGTCACTGTAATTTCATTTACATTAATTAGATCACTTGGGAAAGCCTGGTCCTTGTACCTTTAGAGGATGCAGGAGAAACTTGCATTTTTATATCCAGTGGTTTTTAGCAAGTGCTAAAAAAGTGCCCTCAAATTTGAATGGGCCTCAAACCCAACTCCAGCTGAAGGACATGGGCTTATCTTCTTACTCTGCATATGGCCGTGGGTCTCCTGGAGGAAGAGGATGTATCCTGGGTGATTCCATGACTTGTTGCTTGGCTCCTGAATACAGCCTTAGTGGTGTACTGGGTGGGGGAGGGGAGCAGAGCACCATCTCTGTGGCCTCTTAATAGTGTAAAGTTACAAGCAGCATTTGTCTCTAGTGTTTCACAATTATAAATTAATAATAACAAACCATTAGAAATTATGGGTGTTGTAAGCCCCACTCCTTTGGGCATCTTAATAAAAATGATAATTAAAACCATAATTTACAGTAAATGGGGACACTGCCCAAGTATGTCCACAATATGGAGAAAATTAAAAAACTCAAACCAGAAGGAACCATCCTGGCACCAGGGAAAGCAACTACCTTGTGTTTATCTCTGACTTCCTGGGGAGCACTGCCATGTTTGTGGGGACAAACCGATGCCTTCTGTGCCTGAGGATTCAGTGGGCAGCTCTGTCCCCATCGGTCCCAGCTCCCCGTGAGTCATGTTGGGTCTGGGCACCGGCTCTGTCCCCTTGCAAGGCTGTGTGCAGACCCCTTCCGCCCTGTGCCCCCTGCCCAGTGAAGGTGTGCTGAGCTCCCCACGGCCAGTGTGCAACCCAAGTCACCTGGCTCTGCCTCTGAGCTCTGGCTTTCTAGTGTGGCCCATTAGCCACCTAGCATGAGAGATGGCCTCATCTCCTGCTGGCTAGTCACGTGGCTTCAGTGTCTTTAGCTAGTCTGCTATCTGCATGACCATTAGGAGTACCTATATGGGAAAAATAATCACGATTCATGGATTGAGTGGCTGCATACTGTCATCTTAGCTACTCAGGTGGCTGTAAGTTCTAGGCCAGCTTGGACAATTGAGTGAGATCCTCTCTCAAAATAAAAAATAAAATAAAAAAGGGGATGTGGCTTTGTGCAGAGGTCCGGGGTTCATTGCCCAGAATTGCAAGAACAGAAAGATTTCTGACTCACAGTGATCTCTGTTCAGGTTTTCACGTGTGCCCTGTCCCCACAGTGGAGTGCTGGGTTTTAGCTTGGGGCTCAGGGTTTCCTCCTGTGGCCTTTGTGCTTCATTCCTGCGGGTGGCTGTTGAGTGATCTTTGTGCCACAACCCCTGCCTTCTTCCTTGTCCCTCCTTTGTCTCCTTTAGTCCCAATGTCGTTCTTGGCTCAGAATTTCCGCTGTCTCGTGGTGACATGTTGGAGCTTTCCACACAGAGCGAAGCTCCTGCAGATCCCAGTCCTGTCACCCGTGTGCTTCCCTTTCTGCAAAGCAGAGTGCTGCTGCCACATTCCCCCGGGGCACAGCCATAATCCCGACCTGACCTCACAGCATGGTGCGGCGGCGGGGGTAAGCAGGGTCTCACGCCGCTCAGTAGGAAATTTACTTGAAGGTTTTCGGATGTGAATCTTCAGATGGAGACTGTCCTGTGGTTAGGATTGCGTTATCATATCAAGGACTTTCCCATAGACCGTGTGTCTCGCCGTTAGATGCTGCAGTAGCCTGGCAGGTTGTGGCGGGACTGTGGGTGGGGACTGGCTACTGCTGTCTGGAGAGCACACACTCACCTAGAACTGGCCGCTGCTTCTGGCTGCCCAGGTGGGTCTGAGGTTCTAGCCCCTCCCTTCTCATGCTCTCTTTTTAGGCTTGACATCTGGCTTTAGACTGTGATGTCTCCATGGTGGCAGCTAATTCAGTTAGCAAGGATGGAGGGAAGAAGAAAGGAAGAAAGGGTGGGAGGAAAAGAGGCAAAGAGAAGAAAGAAAGGACGCAGGAAGAAGGAAGGGCGGCAGGGAAAGAAGCAGATAGGCAAAGACTGGGACAAAAAGAATAAGCCTCTGGGCTGGATTTATCCAGTACCCACCGGTTTATAACTTCTTTCCCAGAGAGTGAGGGTTCATATAAGACAAACAGGTAGTTGATTTTGTGTTACGTTTTGTGTTTTATAGTACTTGAACCTTTGTATCTAAGGCTTAAAAGCCTAGGCTGTGAGACACTAAACCTGCCTGGCCACTTCACCTTTCTGATCGATTGGACGTAACAAGTGCCCCCAAATCGAAGCTGCCCCTTGTCTAAAAATGTCTTTCTTTATTTTCTCTATATTATTAGCTTTAAATATTCTTTTGGACATACTCTTGCCATCTCCATGCAGTTGAGCTGGTTCAATTTAAACATTGTCATAAAGTTAATTTTTTATAAGATGAATCAGGTTATTAAATTTAGTAAACCATTGCCTTCATTATTCTGCACAAACTTTGGCACTGTGCAGAATTGGCTTAGCACTACTACATTTAGCTAATTAAACTGGCCATCAGCTGCAGTATTACGAGAGTGAGGGATGCTATTCTCGGGGGCTTTATCCAGGACTTAGCAGTAGGTAGCATTATTAAACTTTTTTTTTTTATGAAACTCCACACTCTAGAGATATGTGATTTACTATAAAAGTATTATTGTCCTTCCTGTTAAAGCATCATCCTTTGAAATACCCATCCTTTGCTTCTGCTCCAAAGGCAATTGTAAAGGATAAGAAAATGGAGTTTTCTGCTGTAGCTTTGACAAGTAGACCAGCGATATGTAATGCTTTGCCTAGATAAAGGGAGATGTAAGACCCAGAGAATAACTTTACAAGACACGGAGACAGATGGCTTAACCATAGCTCCAGTCAAGAATTATCTGTGGGAGAGGTGGTGCAAGTTTGTGTCTGCAGCCTGTTGCTGCGATCATGTTGGGTGTGCTGTTTTTGGTAATAAAAAGTCCTTTGCCATAGGTTATTTTGTCAAGAGAGATAGCGCAACTTAACAGGTTTGTTTGGGAAAATACAGTTTTAATAGAAAAAGGGCATTGCGCTGTCTGCAGATTTCTAAGCAGTGTCATTCAAAACTTCAGTGAGCAGATTCTTAGCAGGATTTAAATAATTTTTCACTATGAAAAGAGAAGTTAGGGCCAAGGATTTAGCTTAGTGGTTCCAGCACCTGCCTTGCAAACTCAAGGTTCTGAGTTCCATCTCTGGTACCAAAAAAAAAAAAAAATGCTGGCGGGCCGGGGATATAGCTCAGTGGTTCTGGCACCTGTCTTGCAAGCGCAAGGACCCGGGTTCGATCCCCAGTAACCACATAACAATACTGGGCATGGAGACTCACCCCAGCAGCAACCAGTACCACATACCACAGTGCGGGACATGGTGGCTCACACCTATAATCCCAGCACTCGGGAGGCAGAGGCAGGAGGATTGCTGGGATGTGAGTTTGAGGATGAGCTCAGGGCCAGCCTGAACCACAAAGCGAGACCCTGTCTCAAAAAAAAAAAAAAATGCTGGCCGTTACGATTGCTTTTTGAAACAGTTTGGATTATTTTAAAGTTATCCAGACTTGTAGCTTATTTAGCAACATGCATAGACCACTCTCCTCTTCTCCAGATAGCTACTGAATCCTACTATGTGCTGGTCCATGGTCCAGCAGTGCACAGGTAGAGGGGCCATTAGTTCCGTGTTGACCTAGAGCATTGGATTAAGCCGTGGGCCGGCCTGGCCTCGCACATGTTGGCACTGTCAGTGCATTAGAAAGATGGTTGCCAACAGAAGAACAAGAATTGTGTCTGCCTTTCCCCCATTCTCTTACATTGTCTTTTTTCCATTTTAATATCCTGTTATAAAAATGTGTGGAAAATATTTCTGGTCTTTGCTCCTACTTGGAAATTCTCTCCTGTGTGTCAAGACCTGGTATTGTAAGAGAAGGTAAGTTTGGCCACTTGGTATTGGCTCCCAGGGGTGTCAACATTTCACCAGCCCTATGGAAGTGGCATGTCCATCTGTGAAGTTTCATCCCGGACCTTTTCTATTCAGCTAGTGTTGGAGCATCTAAGACACAAAGCCTGGTGTTTTACGTCTCTCTTCCCAGATGATGGAGACACCTCATTGGAGATAAGGAGTTAAACTGTTATCAGAAGTGAAATTTAGATGATTGTCTTCCTAAATTGTGTCACAGAGGTACAGTTTCAAACACCTTTTACTCGCTCATCAAAGAGAAGTTGAACTAGGTGTTAAAGTAATTCAGATTTGAAAGACTTTATACATTTTTGTGCATCTGATACAGGTATCAGACAATCCTTTGGTAATAAGTAAAAGTTTTGGAATATGGAGTTTGAGAGAATCCCAAGGGGTAATTTTAGGTTATGTCAGCAGTGAGGTTCTGGGGTGCTCTGGAGTCAGGACTCGGGCAGATGGAATGAAAGTGGCGATAGCTTCTTGGGCTCAGGGAGACGTTAAAGCCTTCTGCCCTTGGGGTGCAGGTCAGACAGATGAGAGAAGCGCAGGACTTCATAGCAAGGGATTTGAAAAGAGCAGACAGTGAATAGTTGCTTTCTGACTACTATGCTAGCGTTAGGCTCTTAGTACATATCTACTGCCTGTTTTCTGTTTTATAAAAACAGTAAGTAAGTTTGAGATGGGGTAATAGTCGAGCTGTAGGCCCCACATCT